>JAXQGY010000889.1:0-301547 GCA_037040535.1 Talaromyces sp. P118-02
CCGGCGTGTGGCTTAAGTACGGCTGAGCGGACGGGAAGCCCTGTTTTCCACACCCTATGGTCGTATGTACCAGAAGAGACAGAAAAGAGGTTTATATAGCACCCAAGCCAATGAAAACGGGGATCAATGAAATGAACAACTCACTGTCTCTGTCCCAGCAACCGATTTTTCAGCAGCTGCTTCGCTCTTGTCCTTCAATTCTTGGAGTTCCGGACCGTTGTCGGCGGCGATTCGTTGCGCATGAGCCTTTTGGAGAAACCACATCTTCTCAAAGGCGACGACGGTGTTGCCCTTTGTGATTTTGAGATTGAACTAGGTCCTGTCAGTACCAATGGTCATGTACCAATGTGGAATGTCGTACCATCTCTTCCATGTCCTTTAGTGTAAGAACGTCCGATCTCGAGGTATGTGACCATCCAAGCAGAGCCGCAAAGTTGAGGAGTGTTGAAGCCATGATTCCGCTGTCTCGGAAGTGTGATATGTCAATGTCGGCGTTGCGCTTGCTCAGCTTCTGCCCGTTCTTGTCGACAAGAAGCGGCACATGGGCAAACTCAGGAGGAGTCCAATTGAAGGCATCGTAGAGTGCGACATGCATGGGAGTTGATGCCATCCATTCCTGTCGGAGAATCAGCCAACGCGTCACCAAAAAAGCCCGATTGAGGAATACGAACTGTCCCTCGGATAACATGTGTAATCTTCATTTCGTGGTCGTCGACAACGTTTGCCAAATGATACGTGGGATGTCCGTCGGACTTGAGGAGAATCGGGTCTTCATAAACGCGGTCTATAAAGTCCACAGGTTTCTTTCCCCCAGACCGGTTCTGGCCTGTCTTCCCGTATACGATGTCACGAAACATCGGATATCCATCGGTTTTCAAACGAACTACGTGCGTCTCGCCACCCGCAGCTCGCTCTTCAGCCTCGTCATGTCCGATGTCACCACATTTGCGATCGTATCCAAGCGGAAGGCCGGCCTCGTTGCGATGGCGCGCAAGTGTATCTAGACGTTCGGCACTGCAAAAGCAACGATAAGCATGACCGGATGATATCAGATTGTCTGCATGAGCCCGGTAAAGGGCCGTTCTCTCCGACTGGCGTTGTTATTAGCGCGGTTAAATGCTGGGGAATCGGGCGTGTCTGTGTACCTGTCGATATGGACCATATTGACCACCAACATTGGGTCCTTGAAGCTGTCAGAAACAAGGACATATTAAACTTGGACTTGATATATATGCTCCGCACCTTCATCCCATTCTAAACCCGCCCATTGAAGGTCTTCATACAACCGTTCTTCTGCGCCAGGTATCGTCCTTTTCTGGTCCGTATCTTCCAGTCGAAGTAAGAATTGGCCACCGGTTCGTTTGGCCAGCAAGTAGTTAAAAAGCGCCGTCCTCAACGATCCCAGGTGAAGGTATCCTGTCGGCGAAGGAGCGAAACGCGTCCTGGCAGCTTTGTCGAGCAGGGCGGTTTTGCTGCGGTGGACGTGCGGAGATGCAGCGCGGGATGCGACAGAGGAACTGGCTCTGCATTGGATGCAGGTCCACGCCGGGCGTACGTTGAGGATGCGGTAGCGAGGCGATATCATGGCGCATGGAACTCGAGATCCCCGAGAGAAAGAAAGCAACCTGGACAAAAAGAACGTCGACCGGCTGGTGGTGTCCGGACGAAAATAATAGCGGGCGGTGATAACTCATTAGCGCAAGTTGACTTTCTCGGCAGAAATCTTATCGCAGCTTGATTTATTTTATTATTGATTGTCCCAGACAACACTCAGTCCCCGCTGTCTGCCTCTTGCGTTTATTCTTTTCTGTCCTTCTATAGAGTTATCAATACTCTCCTGCTCGGCTAGCAGTTGCTTTGGGATTTTTTGCGCCCGCCAGAAAACCGTCTGATTTTGACTTCCCCAGAGTCCGTTGTCCCCTCCATATTCGCAACCGCCTTTTGCATCTTGCTAACAGCATCCGACAGTGGACGGATCTCCTCAAGTTGACCTCTACGGTACTGCCTTGGAGCAAATATCAGTGTCATTTTGCATTTGCTAATACCGGTCTGTTTTAGAGGTACTCAGCGTTGGACAAGACGCTTCAAAAGAAGATATCCGAAAGGCCTACCGCAAGGTGAGGTTGACCCCAACCATCCAATGTCCAGCATCCAATATACAAGAACGCCAACGCTAACCCTTCCTATTTACACAGGCAGCGCTCTCAAGCCATCCGGACAAGGTTCCCGAAGCGGAGCGCGAGGCGGCTGAAATCAGGTTCAAAGCAGTGCAGGAGGCCTACGACATCTTGTACGATGAGGACAAGCGTCACTTGTACGACACACATGGCATGTCCGCCTTTGATGGCTCAGGGAACCCAGGTATGGGAGGTGGACCCGACTTGGATGATATCCTAGCCCAGATGTTTGGTGGCATGGGAGGTATGGGAGGAGGCATGGGTGGAATGGGCGATATGCCCGGGTTCGGCGGTCCTGGAGGACGCCCCAAAAAGCCCAAGAAGAGCCCGAACGAAGAGACAAAATACGAAGTCACCCTGGAAGATCTCTACAAAGGCAAGACTGTCAAGTTTGCCAGCACCAAGAACGTCATCTGCGGGTTGTGCAACGGCAGAGGAGGCAAAGAGAAAGCCACAGCAAAGGAATGCTCTTCTTGTGAAGGAACAGGTAAGTTTTTTGAACATCAAATACTACCCTAGCCTTTTTGCTAACGTTTTTTGAGGACAAAAAACTGTTCTTACTCGTCTTGGGCCAATGCTCACCCAATCTACCGCCCCATGCACTGTATGCGAAGGCCAGGGTAGCTTCTACAGCCCAAAAGACAAGTGCAAGAAGTGCAAGGGCAAAAAGGTGACCGAGGAAAAGAAAATGCTGGAGATATATATTCCCCGAGGAGCCAAGTAGGTCGAGCTATTTGTCACTGCGATTTTCAATGTTCCTTTTCACTAACCTTTTTTTTTCAGGGAAGGAGACAAAGTCACATTAGAGGGCGAGGCCGATCAAGTGCCTGACCAGGAACCAGGCGACATCATTTTCCACCTGGTAGAGGCCGAACACCCTGTGTTCCGTCGGGCTGGGCCTGACCTGACTGCAGACCTTGATATCACACTCGCCGAAGCATTGGCCGGTTTCTCCCGTGTTGTTGTCAAGCACTTGGACGGACGAGGCATTGAAATCACACACCCCAAAACGCCAGGCGACATCCTGTCTCCCGGTCAGGTCCTAAAGATCCCAGGAGAGGGCATGCCGCACAAGAAAAGCGACGCTCGCGGTGACCTGTACCTGGTTGTCGACGTCAAGTTCCCCGATGAGACATGGACACCCAGCCCAGCCGTCTTGGAGAAACTGAAGGAGATTCTCCCTAAACCCGAGCCTCCAATCGAAGCCGAGACTGTCGACGAGGTAGACTACGAAGCCGACGCCGACATTGAGGAGTTCGGCCAGGGTGACCCTCGCGGCGGCTCTGGATGGGATGATGAGGACGAGGAGGGCGGCGAGACCGCCCAGTGCGCAACGCAATAAGCTAATACACTATTGGTTTTTCTTGGTTTTCATGACCTCCTAGATGTCGTCTGGCGACGATACTAAGAGACTTGCACTTTGGTATTTGGATTCAAAGATGCCGTCTAACGAGGCTATGCGGGATGATTAAAAAGATACCGTTCTTGACATCGATTGATTGATGACGTTTATGATGACCCCCACACATACATACATAGATTGATCAGATGATAAAATTCTGTTTCTTCTCCTCTCATTTCTCTAATATATAATTACATAAACCCAATTGCTCTGTTACTTTGTGCTCTGTGGATGCCGTGCACTGTGGGGTTAGTGGGGGGACTTCGGTAAGCCGAAAGACTCGGCGTGGGGGAGTTGGGCCGATACGATATACAAATCGAACGAGAGACTGGATATTTATTACTACGTATTAATGAAAGCCGGCTAATCTTAAAGGACTCTCCTAGCGCAGAAATAAGTCATCTAGCCGACAAGTAGAATGGCGGGATATGCCCGCCATCCGCCATCGCTGCAATTAGACGAACCCCCATTGGCAGATCGGACCAACTCCGGTCTCAACTTGGTTTCCGAGGTTATCCAGACTCTCTGCTATACGGACATGTCTCCGGGAAGCGAGAGAAGCGCTCACCGGTAACATTATTCTTTGGTCTTTTGGTATTTGATGAGCATTATTGGAGCTCTTTGCTCGTATTCTCGTGCCGTGGTGAGTCAATAACATACTGGAACGAGGACAATACTGGTTCAGGCAAGTCTGGGCGATTCGCTGGCCAACAAATTTCGAGTTTTGTTTAAAATTTGACTCATCCCCGGATTTCTTTGCGGGGTGTTTTTGCGGTATTTTTCTTCCTTTTATTCGATGACTCCCCCCTCGTTCTGACCCTTGGGACATTTGTTCTGTCCAGAAAAGTATTGACTTGCCCTGTTATTAGGCATACCCCTCCATACATACCCATTGAAACACTGGACGAACTCTCAAGATGGCCTGCGACTCTCGAACTACTTGCGAGGGCTGCTCTTGCAGCGGCCAGGAAAACAAGCAACCCATCAACATCGAGGACTGCCAGGAAGAGTTGCTCGCATTGCGAAAGCGAACCCAGCAACTAGAAAGCACGCTCGCCTCGCTCAAGATCGACGGGGAATCAAGAAAAAAACAAAGCTCACCAAGCCGCGAACTGCGCTCGCGCAAGTGGTTCGGTAAAAAAGTCAAACCGGAGATGGGCGCAATCTATCTGGAGCGGTACTTGAACTACGGTATCACGAGGGAGGAGTTGACATCGGGGAAGCCAATTATCGGAATTGCTCAATCCGGGTCGGATCTGGTCCCCTGCAATAGGTATCATTTGGAGCTGTCCAAGCGAATCCGAGAAGGAATTCGGACTGCCGGAGGTATTGCTTTTGAGTTTCCTATTCACCCAATCCAGGAATCGTCGAGACGGCCAACGGCTGCTCTGGACAGGAATTTTGCGTACTTGGGTCTTGTTGAAATTCTCTATGCGTATCCTTTGGATGGGGTGGTGCTTTTGACTGGATGTGACAAGACAACGCCTGCGTGCTTGATGGCTGCCGCTACTATGGTAAGCATTTCTCTCCTGATTGGATCCATTCAAAACCTCTGCTAAGGCAATTTTACGCATGACTAGAATATTCCTGCCTTGTGTCTCAATGTCGGTCCCATGTTGAACGGTTATGAGCAAGGGAAGCTGGCTGGTTCTGGAATGGTTGTCTGGAAAGGTCGAGAGATGTTGGCTGCAGGAGAAATGAATCACGATCAATTTATCGACTACGTCTCGAGAGGGTAAGTGGAAAATAAGTTCTCAGAGTTATACATACTTATGTACGAAATACTGATTTTAATATAGAGCACCCTCAGCCGGCCACTGCAACACCATGGGAACAGCATCCACCATGAACGCACTCGCAGAAGCCTTGGGAATGGCCCTTCCTGGTTCCGCAGCCATCCCAGCACCCTATCGAGAGCGCTCACAATGCGCTTACGAAACCGGAAAGCACATCGTCGAGATGGTATTGACAGACAGAAAACCGAGCGATATCATGACCCGGGGCGCTTTCGAGAACGCGATTATAGTCAATTCTGCCATCGGAGGAAGCACAAACGCCCCCATTCACCTCACCGCCATTGCGAAGCACATGGGAGTTGACCTGACCGTCGAAGATTGGGATCAAGTGGGCTTCGACACTCCGCTGCTGCTCAACATGCAGCCAGCCGGTGAATACCTAGGAGAAGAATATTTCCGTGCGGGTGGTCTTCCTGCCATCATGGCCGAACTGCTTGATGCTGGAAAGCTACGTGCCGATGTGCTCACCTGCACGGGGAAGACGGTGGCCGAGAACGTCCGGGGGAAACACTCGTGGGATCGCCGAGTAATTCGAGAGTATAAGAACCCGTTGCTGGTTGATGCTGGGTTCCGCCATCTGCGAGGTACCTTGTTTGACTCGGCAATTATGAAGACGTCTGTCATTTCAGAGGAGTTTCGGAAGAATTTTATGGAGAACCCAGACGACCCAGACGCCTTTGAAGGCCCGGTCGTTGTCTTTGATGGACCCGAGGATTACCATAAGCGAATTGAAGATGAATCAACCCCGGTTGACGAAAGAACACTCCTTGTCATCCGCGGTACCGGTCCTCTAGGTTACCCAGGGGCAGCAGAAGTCGTCAACATGCACCCTCCAGGCCGGCTGCTGAAGAAAGGCGTCCATTCTCTGCCATGCATTGGTGATGGCAGACAATCAGGCACCTCCGGTTCCCCCTCAATCTTGAACGCGAGCCCCGAAGCCGCCGCCGGCGGAAATCTCGCTTTGCTACGAGATGGTGATAAAGTCCGAGTGGATCTCAGAAAGCGCCGAGTGGATATTTTGATCTCGGATGAGGAGTTGAAGAAACGACGAGACGAGCTGGAGAGCAAAGGCGGGTACCATGTACCGGAAAGCCATACTCCATGGCAAGAGATGTTCCGAAAGGAGGCCGATCAGCTCAGTGAGGGCATGGTTCTACGAAATGCTATCAAATTCCAACGAGTGGCTCAACGCTGGGATGAGCCAAGACATAATCATTAAATGGAAAAGGGTAATTAGGGTGATTTGGGCTGTGGTTTGTTAATTGCAATTGAGAAAATATCAGTTTATAATCTTCTTGTCGTAATTTTACATATGTCGGCTTACGTCTAATTAATACTGGGTACATATGTAATTTTTACGATCGACAGAAGAAGTACTAGTAGCTTATGGTATCATATTGACAGAATCTTAAGCATAGAGGTAGGTAATAAGTGCGGCGCTTGCACACTAAGCCCCAGCCCTAGCCGCCTCAGTCATCCACCTGCGTCACAATTGTATACATTCAGCGCGAGAAATAACAGGGAGTTTCACGTTTCGTTTATTTCTGCCGGGCTGAGCTGTAATGGAATCATTGGAATCGACTCAGTCAACAGAATGTCGAAAAATCGAAATTACAATCTGACTGTGAGCATGGAGCATCCCCACATGAACCACCGGTATAAAAATTGCAATCAAGAGGTATGTCGATACCATAGCTTAGCAAGTTAGCAAGCGCATCTCTCCTGTCGTGTAAGGACTTCAAACCAGTTCTGGGGGTTACAATATGTGACAGGCAAAGGCCCGGCCTGAGGATTATCGGTAGAATCATAATTCAACGAATAACCATCGATGCATGCTTTGCAGCAAGTTAGAAGCAATAATCAAATATCACAGAAAATGGAATACTGACCTAGGTCTTTATCTCCACTTCCAAGATCGCCATAGCATGTCTGCTGTCCATTGTCCACTGCTTTTAACCAACCAGAGAAGGATGGCCAAACATTGTGCGTTTGGCCAGAGAGTTCAAGGCACGCCCAGACGGTGGACGAATGTCCAATAGCTATCATTGCTATAGCCAATGGTTTCACTGCGATGGAAAGCATCTCGATTTGTGAATATATGGACTAGGAAGACGGGTAAGAGGGAGTATAAACCGAAAAAACCTGCTCGTTGATATACCGTGGAGATGGGTAGTACTTTACCTTTTATACCTAAAATATGAAGTTATTACAAATCTTTAAAAATTATTAAGTGGAATTCTCAATTATACGAGGAGCGCCAAATCCGCCTTCCACCCTAAGATTACTATCTAAGAATGTCAGCATAGTTGCCAAGTTTTTATATGATACATAGAGAGAGAGTAAATAGAATTTCGAATTGTACGAGGGGCGCCAGAACCAGTTGACTGCTTTCCGGTTTAAGATCACCATCTACATATAGGGACTAGCATGTTATTGTATATAGTTTAGTATGCCTTACATAGTGTATCCTAGATCTAATATAGTATAGACAAGCGGTCCAGATTAGGGATTATATGTTCTATAATCCGCGAATAAACACGTGTATATAAACTACTAATATTTGCTTAATGATCACTATCCGTTCTTGTCCGCAAAACTTTCTAGGTAGTATTAACATTTTTAGGAAGTACCATTTACGTCAACTACATGTAGCGCCACGTTTGGTCACCAAGCGCCAGACTGGTGTTAGTGCCGCACTTAGTAAATTCCCATTTAGACTTAAATCAAATTATCACCGAATATTCTCTTGAAATATAACCCAGGGCACTCTAGACACCGATCAAAGAGGTCTCTAAATGGCCTCCAACGCACGGAGATTACACGGAGGTAACCATCGTATATTTAGTAGAACGGCCACCTGCCTCTTGATGCCAGAATAGACAGTAGCATGTCTTGGCTTGCGTCCTAGTTCTTGCTGACATGGCCCCAAGCTGCTATATGGTTGAAAGGCTGGGCTTGGCACGGATTCCTCTGTACTATCTTAACTAGCTATGGGCTGTGAGAGATGGCGAGTTGAATTAGATTTAAGACTGGCTAGATACTATCTAAACGAGATAAGTGTCTGGATGTCTTATATTATTGTTATAGTTGTGATTGGATAGCGATGGCGGCCATTGGAGAAGTTGGTGGAAGATTAGTCTGCTTTGATGTCATATGGTGGGCCTCAATATACTTAAAATTAGATTATTATTGATAATTAATTCTAAGCAAAAAGCGTTGTAATATAGAAGATAAATAACCTTCATAAAATAATTCTATTATGTTATAAGAGAAGTGCTTCTCTTTATGAAGTAACTCTTCTATTTCTCTATTTATCTGGACACTCTGGTTTTATTGTCTAAACTGTTGTATTATCTGTTTTGCTAACTAGGAAAAATATTTAGGTGGTTTTATCACTATTGTCTGATATCTAGCTCTGCTCTATCTTATATCGAATAGTTTTGAGCTCTATAATGTAACATTTTATCAGTGGTTTGAAGTTATAGCGCTGTGGATGAAGATCCACTATGCTAGAAAAAGATTGACATAGTTAGTCATCTATGAATAAATAATTTATGTATTAATCCCATATGATATCATAATCCAGCAGGATCTGGTTCCAAAGAATTGGTTGGCTAGTTCTTGCTAAGGTCTCCGCATCCAAATGTTATCTTATTTTCCTGGTGCTATCATTGGAAGACTCAAGCCTGGAGGAGAGTTAGTGGAGAAACACACTCTTAATAGTGGTCCACTGTTGTCAACGTCTACGTATCTTACTAGGTATCTGACATGAGGTATGGCCAATAAAAAGACGTAACACTGAAAGAGACTGTTCCAACTTAGGACTAATACGCTCTATTACAACATATCAAAGCTCAAATAGTACTGGCGTACTGTAACCATTCTGGATCCCTCTGCAAAAGTTCCATTTGATTCGCAAACAAGTGGACCTGCACTTCAATACCACCGGGATACTGGCATGGATTCTTATCTTCCGATCCATGGGATCTTCTTCCGTACGAGGGAAGAATAAGCACCAAGGAGGGAACAATAGAGTCTGTCAGACGCCGCATGGCGCAAAAGCTGCCTAATCCGATGTCTACATCCACCAAGTCCGGGTAGAAATGCTCCCATGAGTTAAATAAGACGTCGTTACCCGTCAAATCCATGGGTGGAAACACGCCAACCTGCATTTGACGTGAAATGAATTGGTTGGCCAGTTGCAGACTGATATCAGTCGTATCTTCCTGCAGTGTCTTTTGGATTGCATTGATCGCCAAAGTGTGCGTTTCCTCGAATAGGGCTGATTGAGGAAGGTCAGCAAAAACCCAGGTTGCAGAGTTGCCGAAGAAGTCCTTTGGCAGCGGCGGACTGAGACGTTGACTCATATTCGTGACGAAAAACCCTTTACTCCGCGTAGATGGGGAATTATTTTCAGGCGTTAATCGCGTGCGAATAATGCATCGCCATAATAACGCTACGACTGCCTGGAAAGCTGAAGGAGGCTTTGCTGATTCTGCTTGCATTGTTGTTCTCAAGTCCTTGAGACTCTGAGCAGATACCCAGAATATTTTAGCAACTCGCTCGCCATTTCCTATCGCCACGGGCTTTTTGACTGTCGGCGCATTTTTATATGCCAGCTCTAATTTCTTTAGAGCATCGGTACTGCCTTGTATATTTTCTTGGCACAGTCTGGACTTATCATGCATATCCAGAAAGACTTGTGGATTGCTCTCCACTTGAGAATGAGTTGAAGACCCATCCCGGGCTCTCTGGAACCAGTTTCGTATAAACCCGGCGAATCCAGAGGCATCGGTAATTTGATGGGCGACCTGAACTAAAAGAACAAATCCGCCATTGATAAAGGTCAACTGGAAGGTAAAGTTGTGCGAGACATCCGGCAAGTCCACCAAACTCGCACGATCAAGCCCATCCCTGAAGTCGTCTATTTTGATGGCCTCTACTGCAAAGCGACCATCGTGATGCAAGCTACTGAATTCTATATCAGGCCTGTGGGCAACTTTGAACTGAATGGAAAACTCCTTCTTGACAGCGATGTAAGGTCGGCCTCCGTCTACGGGCTTGACAATTTGTCCGAGGAGTTGGGGATATGCCAACACTCCGGAACTAGGCGGCTGCAGAAAAGATACGAGACTGTCTTGCAGTCGTGAAACAAGACCCTGCGCCTCGGGGGAAGAAGCTGATAGATGCCCATTGGTGGAATATATGAAAGCTTTACAGGTGAAGACAGGCGGCACCTGGAGATCGCACGAAGAGAGAGGGTATTGGCCTTCAAAGAGAGTATTTGGACCAACTGTATATGTTTTTGACGCCATTGTTGGTTTTCCTTGATTGAGGCCAAGAGTTATGACAGATTGCCAAGTGACTCACACGCGTAATAATATCCGCTGAGGCATACCCCCAACGATGTTATTTCGTGCCGATAATCACCTTGGCAAAACAATTATTAGTTGGTGTTTGATAAGCTTGCAGAATAATTGACCATTGGAAATATAGAGAAATCAGCCGAGATGTTGGGAACCTGACTCGGGAATGATATTATGCCGATACCACATGCAGAGTCGCTGACCGAACGAGCAGTGTATCTTGAATTCTGAAAAACGAATAAATTCGTTTGTTACGATAATTACCAACAGATGTGAAACTTTGACTACGGCTGTTCTGGTTATCAAACTACTAGGTACGAGCTATCTAGTTTGGCGGCAGCATGCCACATGGGTTGGATTGATGACATTGACAACTAGAAATTATGGATCTTTGAGACCAAATCACATCATAGGTGGATCCTCCCATGGGGATGATATAAGATCTAGGCCGCATGAAACTTGAAGGACTCATCTTTGAATCCTACTGAGTAAGCGATACCTACTAAGCACTGAGCACTAGAATCGCGCTAGAATCTTTGGCGCGTAATCCATCGGTCCCTAAAGCTTCGATAGCACTAGTGCTCCCTAAAAGAAGGTGAGACACTAGCAATCATACCACTAAGTTAGGAAACCCTTATCCATATTCTATGTTGGGTAATGTAAGAAAATAGGCTTTCTCCGTGGTTCGTATAGCTGGTATTCCGAGACCCTATTTCATGCTCATCCCTTGAAAACTTCAAAATCAGGAGCACTAAGTCGCTAAATCCACCGATTTTATTATTACTCCCCCCCCTTTTCTGGTCTATTGCGAAATGATGCTGGGATTATTGGTCGATCGATGCGTCAACTGTAATTTATCTGTAATTTATCCCAGCTGGGGTCGACGCCGCGGCCGCGTGGGTGTAAAATACACTAGTATCTAAGATCCGTCAGATTGTCTAGCCCTAATGTATAAAAAACAATGCATAAAGTTTTGGACTAGCAATGTGATATTGAGTGATGAGCACTGCTTCATGAGTATGCATAATGGTTTGCGCTACATATGCGATATTAGATGATGAGAAAAGCTTCTCATCAGTCACACCATAATTGCTCGTATTATCGAATAGTCTTTCAAAATAACAGCTATTCAAATGTCATTCAATAGCGCCCACTCCATTCGATGATCGTGTACACTGTACAGACAGCTTAAAGCTTTAAGGTTTGACATTTTTGGTTCTGTCATACTAACTATAAAACTTAGTTGAGATGGTAATTTAGATAATCAGGAAGGCATTCGTTGCTAATGCCAATATAAGAGCGGGATTAAGAGGGGTAAAAAGTCGTAGCGTAAATGCAAAGTAATCAGTTGATGCTTCTATTTTAAGAAACGCTTACATGCTGGACATGCATGGTTTCAATTGGAGCATGTCGATGGGCAGATACTGATAGATATACTTGACTTGATTGACGGCTGGTTGGCGTACTTAGTATAAGCCCATGTTTTGTCACAGTATTTTATACAGGTATGTTGAAACGGCCTTGATGAGTACAGCCATGCCCTATTCACATGTATCACAAATTAAGCACGAGTCTCTAACCCCGACCTTGGCTTCAGCTTAATATACAACTCAGGCTTGTCCCAGATAGCAAAGACTTTCTGATTGGCCCAGTTTTCACTTTGCGGCATGAGCTCCAAGTCAAAATTCCAGAGCACATGTGCCAGAATGAGGCGCATTTCAAAGTATGCGAGACTGTTAGATGTCGGGTTAGCTAGGCCACAGGATAGACGGCTCTTGATAGCTTCCACTTACTTTCGTCCCAGACAGGCTCTCGACCCAGTGCCAAATGGTTGAAGAACATCCCTGCGGTCATTCGCAAATTTAGACTCGCCAAGGAACCGTTCGGGAATGAACTCATCCGGTTGGTGGAAGTTGCATGGTGAGCGATAAGCCGCATAATGGCACACAGATACCTGTGTCTGTAGGAAATATTAATGTCTGTCCAGCCAGGAAAGAGAATTAAGACATGGTTAATGTCTTACCTCACCGGGCACAAATTTATCACAAATCGTCGAGCCCTCTTTAGGCACAAGGCGATGGAAGTTGCCTGGAGCCGGGGGATACACACGTAGTGCTTCGTCAAGAACTGCCAGCATATACTTTAAGCCGTTGACGCTCGTAATATCAATCTCATCCTCCGATTTGAAAGTAGTTCGGACTTCATTTAGAAGCTTTTCCATCACCCGAGGGTTGCGTAACAAATAGTATGTGCATCCGGATAGCAGAGTGGCAGTTGTCTCTGAGCCAGCTACAATGAGTGTACTAGCGTTTATCTCCATTTCTGGAAGCGACATGCCAGTCGCTTCATCTTGATGTCTCAATATGAAACTGAGAAAGTCGGGTCGCTCCTCCGGCTTTGCCATTCGTTTCGCAAGCTTGGCCTGCGTCAAGGCTAAATGATCACGTCGGCGTTGACGCATCATGCGCGGAATAAAGGACATGAGAACCTTTTCAAAAACGGGATATTTCTGGGCTTGAATGATGAAATACCCTGCCTTCATGCTCATTATAAGCATTTTCAACCATGGGTGAAATAGGGAATTGGTCAGACAGCCAAATGTCTCCCCAAAAGCAAGGTCGCCAAACATATCAAAGGTGGTGAAGTTGTACCAGGACACCATGTCAACTACTTCGTCGCTGTGTTCACGAAGACATTGGATCATCAACTTCACATGGCTTTGAATAAGCGATTCCTGTTTCCGAAGCGCGGATGCCGAAAAGGCATGGGACATGGTCCGACGAATCCGAGAATGGTCTACTCTATGCGCATTGAAGATGCTGGGTGCATTCGGCAAGGGCCGTCCGAATGATAGAGGGTCTTTCTCCATATCCTGACGGCCTGAGCCTTGTCCCGTAATATCTTTCCATGCCTGAGGATGAATATACGAGAGCTCATTTGGGCTCACTCGAATAACCTCACCAAAGCGCTCATGAAGCGCTGTATGGACAAGGACATAATCACCCCGAATCCGGTGATACAGACCAGGGATGTATGATGCCCCGAATAGCTTGGGGCCTGGATAGCCCGATAGCGGATGGAACCAGGCATTGTAGATCCAAACAATGACCTGGTATGTAGCGGCCTGATCTGGTCAGGCTATATTATTATTTAATTGCTGGGGTGAGTTCGTACCAAGACTGCCAGGCCAAGTAGGAGAGTTTCCCTTTGCTCCATCTGAAGACTTGGTTTGTGGATATGACTACGGAAACGAAAGGAGGAAAGTAGTGAAGTTGTCGAAGAGTACAAATTCAACTCATGTATACGGAGTACAGACCAGTAGGCAGAGTCGCTCAGGAATTTCATCTTCGAATATTACTCGTGGGCTTGTCCGTATCCCCATTCGGGTAATCGGCCCCCGGCATACAAGGCTGTTACAAGTAGCCGTAACCCGTACGTGCGTAATTAGTAGCTTATCCTAGCTGATGCGTGGACGTTTCAGCCCCTCAGCAAAGAACAAATTACGCACGCACTAGTTGGTAAATAACATTGCTTACTCACCTATCTGGTTAAGGAACAATACATATACGGGACGTCAAAAGCATATGCATCCCCGTACTATGTAAACTGCGGAAATAGTGGGCGGGGGCCTCGTATTTTTAAGCATCTACAGACTACAATAATCCACGTGGGTCCTGGGATCACAATTCATGAGAATAAAAGTGACCAATGAAAAGAGCTCTAAATGTAAACCAACTCTATGCTTAATAATAAGATAAACACAGCTACTCAGTGACCTTGAGTCGGATGCCTTGGGATCCTTCCCACACTGCAGGCACCACCAGGTCAGCGACACAGACAGTATCCCGTAATTCAGTTTCGAACAGTTCCAGATTGCCCAGCTTGTCGGAAGGGCCCATAGAAGGGCCCTCTTCCTTTCGGCCGTAGAGTCGGAACACACGGGCCAAAACAATGTACATCTCGGCGTAAGCCAAGTGAATTCCAAGACACTGGCGACTTCCTTTGGAGAAGGTCAAGAGGTACCGGTCCAGATCTGGGTTCTCGATCCATCGCTCAGGATGGAAGGACTCTGGGTCGGCGAAAATAGTCTCATCGTGATGAATATGCAGCGACGTCAAGCTCACTGGAGTACCCGGGGGAATGTCCCACACTTTTCCGGTGTTAGGGTCTGTGTAAATCAGGGTTTCGTCAGGAGCAATACGCTGTAGCCTCGTTGTTGTGCCGTTTCCAAGACGCAGTGACTCCTTGACCACGCCGTTAAGGTAAGGCAGTTTCTCCAGCGCAGCCAAGTCTATGGGCTCATTGGGATCGGGAATTGCGCGTATCAGTTCCTCGCGCAAAGTCTTCAGCATCGAGACTGAGCCTGGGGCCAGGAGATGGTACATTCCAACCGACATCACCCAGGCAGTGGCCAGCGTGCCGGCTCCGATTGTGATCTGGGCTTCTTCAGCCAGTCGGTTGAGTTCCTTTTCCTCCGGCGGCAATTTGCTTTCCAAGATTCCATGATAGATGGTCCGACGCTTTTCATAGGCTTTGTTGGTTCCGTTGAGAATTTGTCTAACCTCCTCGGTAATGGACTATCCAGGCATGAGTAAAAAGAGAAATGGACGATTTTTCAATAAGCTGGTGGAAGCTTACCTGTTTTTCTTGCCAGAACTGAGCAATCACACTCGAGATCTTACTGAGCATCTGCATTGGCAGCGCCCTGGCCGCTCGGTCTAGTATAAAGACGTGACGAAGGAGATTCAAGCACGATACTCCAGCAACAAAATTATCATGGAACGAAGGGTCGAACTCTGGAGTCTGTCAGTAAGAAAGCTCATAGCAAGACCAAAAACACTCACCTTTATGGGCAGCACGGTTGTCGTCTCGACCGAAAGAATACTGCATCACGATGTCTATCCAAGGAAATATTGTTAATAACTAAAAGCAATAATCAAGAATTTAATCATATCTTACCATTTGTGATAGCGGCAAATGCGTGGTTGACTTTGATGACCCGGTCCTTTTCTTTCCCCAGTCTCTCGACTAGCTGCACGGCCTTCTGGTCAATCTCATGCTGGAGCTTCCGAATATTGGCCCGAGAAAAGAATGGATTCAACGCAGCTCTGCGTCTGCGGTGTAGCTCGTGTGGGTTTGTTCCACCAACTGAACCACCGAAACCACCAGGTCTCGTGGACCATTCCCAGCGGTCTCGGCGCCGGTTTTGCACTGCATAGACCTCGTTGTAGAAACTAGGGTCGGATATGTGTAGCTCGTAGGGATTGATTCGCAGGATAGGTCCGTATTTCTTGTGCATGTCCCGAATATGAAAGGTGTATTGGCCACGACGGATGACATCATGGTAGAATTCATACCTAGCATGCAAAGTTAGAACGTAGCCTATAAGCAGGACGAGAAGTATGTGTTACCAATGGGTCATTCCTGCAATTTTTTGACCTGGAAACTTTGCCAGAGGGCTAAAGAAAAGCCGGTATGTGAAGGCTAGCAGCTGGTACAGAACCAGACCCGCAAGGAGGACCATCGCCATGGTGGTATACGACAAAGAGTCGATCATCATGATGAGATGTTATCTCAACAAACTAACTTTGCTGAGAAACTGTTAAAGAATTGATAAAAGGCCTTTGAAACCTTGCAGCTTCAAAAGCACCACAGTTGAGAAGAGGAACGCTGAAGGAGGGGGCGCGGGACATTCGAGACTCTTGTCAAATACTAGCTTGACACTCAGTCGCTGACCGAAAACTGTGCATTGCTAGCTTCTCGACTAGTAGCGTGATTTGTTTGCATAATACAGTTTTCAATAATATATTCTAATACTTTAGAGCTGAATAATCTGTTACCCGACGCCCGGATCCAACATTGAGAAAAAGCAACAATTTCCAAATCGGGTAATTCTAGGGCTAGTGTGTACGGTAACGTAATTACGGTAATCCCTTACCTCCCCTACGGGTGGGCCCTGTACGTGTCTATCGGTAATCACTAAAACGCCATCTAAAATACTAAAACCAATATTATTAATCTGCAGAGGCTTCTTATCTTGTGCCGCAATAGCTTTGCATAATAAACAGGTCAATTACGACTTTCTGCTAGTAGTGCTTAGTTCACTGTTTGAGCCGCTCCCCGTGGCCAAAACGCAGAAGATTGGCTCAGCCTCCAACTAAGCTTGGGGCGTACTGACTTGTCACTTGAAAGTTGAGTATCAGTACAGCCCAAAAAACCAACCGAAGGGCCGGTTTCGAGAACCATGTGGATAATCAGATGTTAATTTAGTCAGAAATTAGGTACGTATTTCTGACTAGACTTTAGCCGGCCCCTCAACAAGAGCTGGTGTGAATATCGGTGCATAAACCAATCATAGGTACTTGTAAAGCAATAGAATGTTATGATTACTATTGATTACCATGATACCATTACCAACATCTGCTTCTATCCCCCGAAAGTCCGCCGGAAATGGACAGCCGTATCTTTGCTTCTTCAGGCGAGCGCTGATTGTGTAATAAACGAGGCTTGGTCTGGTTTCAGCTCCACGATACGCCACTTTTTAACTTTGAAAAGTGGCCGTAATGCTCGGTGAGCGATTCACTAGATCCACGAGCTATTACTTGGGCTAGAATATATGTCAAACGGAAGCTCCATCCTTGCAGCACCTTCTTCGATACTCCATAAACACCTCTCCAGCTGTCATTTTCAGTGGTAGCAAGCTACCCTGCCTTTCTACACTGCAACGATGGCGTCTCTAGATGTATTTATTCTTTACCTTCGCATTTTCTTTATCTCTCTTATGAGCCGAGCTCGAAGCCTGCTCTCGTTGTTCACCAGCCCAGCTATTACCGCCGAAAATGCCAAAGCTGAAAAGCGTCAGGCAAAGCCGGGGTCTGACGGGACCCCAAATTCATGGATCGAATACCGTCACTCCAAAGTGGTAGACCCATCAACCTATAACGACCTGGGCCTCTGCGGTGGGCTTCCACTGCGAGTACACAAACACAAACACCTTGCGGACAAGGGCGCTCGACGCGCGCAGGAAGACTGGAAGAGACTTGTTGGCCCAATCAACAACTTTACCGGCTGCCTTAGCCCAAGGTTTAATGGCATTGCAGTTGCTATTCCGGAGTGTATTCCGGAGCGATTGGAGGCTGTGACTTATGCGAACGAATTCGCTTTTCTTCACGATGGTAACTCATTCTCTTCGTTTTGTCAAAAGCAAAAAAGGAACGGCAAGCTGATTTATTGATAGATATCCTAGATACTGTTGGAAAAGAAGATGTATGTTGAGTTGCCCCAAAGAATTTCGGTTACTTTGTACTAACTTTTATCTACAGGGCGAAGAGGAAAACAACGAAATGGCTCGAGGATTCGAAAGCGTCCTAGAGCCTTCACGCAACGTCAAGCTGTCCGCCTCGGGAAAGTCTCAGATGCAGGCTAAGCTGATTCTGGAATTGCTCGACATCAATGAAACACAGGCGATGGTTCTACTAAAGTCTTGGGAAGGGTTGGTCAAAGGCGAGAGCGGGTCTCAGCATTTTGATTTCCAAACACTAGACCAATATCTTCCTCATCGCGTGATCAACCTCGGTCAAACGTAAGATCAGACTTGAACTATTTTTTTCGGGATAGGGTGATAACCGTTTGCATAGGTTCTGGTTCGGAATCATCACGTTTGCCATGGGCCTCGAAGTCAGCAATGAAGAAATGGAACTTACAAAGCCCATCACCGAGCCTGCTTACGCCACCCTCGCCCTGGCAAATGACTTTTTCTCTTGGGAGAAAGAATACGTCGAGTTCCAAGGCAACCCTTCGTCTGAGAACATGGCAAACGCAGTCTGGATTATCATGAAGGAACACTCAGTCGATCTGGAAGAAGCCAAGGTAATCTGCCAGGACAAAATCCGAGAGTCATGCGAAGAATACGTGCGACGCAAACGCGAGTTTGAGCTCAAGTCTGCAGACACAGTTTCGACTGATACGCTCCGCTATCTGTCTGCATTGGAATTCAGTATTAGTGGGAATGTCGTGTGGAGTCAATATAGCGAACGATACCACTTCCACCAGCCCGAAAAGTGGAAGCAAGTTGAACAAGTTGACGACGATGGTGCGCAGAGCGATGATTCTGGAATTGCTATTAAAGATAGCCCTGAGTCAACGGTTGTCGACGTAGAGGAAAATGTTCCTTCTGCATTTTTGAACTTTGGAAACACTGGTATGACTACTCGATCAAAGAAGACTCTTGTGAGCCCGGTCCTAGAAACCAATCTGCCAGAAATGACGAACAAGGTAATGAACCTCTCTTCTCTTTTTAGAACATGGCTAAATGGGTGCATTTCAAAGGTTGTCCTGGCCCCGTTCGAATATGTCAGTTCACTGCCTTCGAAGAAGGTTCGACACCATGCAATCGACGCATTGAACATTTGGTTCAGTGTTCCAGAGGCAGACTTGACGATGATCAAAGACGCCATTGACCAACTACACAACGCATCTCTAATGTATTATGTCTCTTGAGTGTTGAAGTTTTGCTCAAGCTAACCCTTTTATCAGGCTCGATGATATCGAGGATGACTCGCCACTGCGCCGAGGGTATCCAAGCACGCACACGATCTATGGAATTTCGCAAACGATAAATGCGGCAAACAACCTGTTTGTGATGTCTTTGGATACTATCCGGCAGCTAGATAGCCCGGCTTGTCTGGATGTATTCATTAGTAAGTGGGCTGCCTTGTCTACTTGTCAAAAAGATATTAACGGGTTACAAATAGGCGAGTTGAAGAAGTTGCACATCGGTCAAAGTCTGGATCTTTTCTGGACTTCTAATGTCCAGTGTCCAACGTTTGAGGAGTATTATAAGATGGTTGACTACAGTACGTATTTCTACTCTTTGAGTGAAGAATAGTTTAAAAACTAACCCGACGCAGAAACTGGCGGCTTGTTCCAGATGGTAGCCAAGCTCATGCAAGCAAAATCTCCCAACAGCAAGAGGAAGTGAGTTAATTTACATCTTTCGCCCGTGTGTACATGTATTGGTTACTAATTTCGTGGTATAGGATCCCTGATGTATTGACCCTGACCACATTGTTTGGACGGTACTTTCAAATAAGAGATGATTACCAGAACCTGATGTCCAAAGAGGTACAGTTTCTGTTATTTACATTGTGATTAGTCTTGTTTACTAACTTTCACAATCAGTACACGGACCAAAAAGGTTTCTGCGAAGATCTCGACGAAGGCAAATTCTCGCTACCCTTGATCCACTGCTTGACAACGAGCCCCAACATCAGACTCCAGAGTATACTCCACCAGCGCAAAACAGTGGGCAAGATGTCCTTTGAAAGCAAGAAGCTGGTTCTTGACCATTTGGAAGAGACGAAGAGCTTGGAATACACCAAGGAGATGCTCGATCGTCTTCATGCCCGGCTTCACAAGGAACTGGATGTCTTGGAGAAACAAACTGGTGTGAATAATTTCCTTTTGCGTTTGTTGCTTAAGCGGTTGCACGTTAAGTAGACTGTTATGAGGAGCGGATAGATACAGCATTAAGCTTAAGTTTCTAGGTTTAGCATTGATACCAATTTTACTCTGGTTTATCCGAGAAGGTATTCCTCAAAGCTACGGTATACTTCTTTTCTGGAATAATATTGCGTGATAGATTCCATACCACATTGCTACAGTCGATACTACTGAAGAACGTTCTTCCAAGAAACATGTCTCGTCTAAGCCCAAAGCGGTATGAAAACATTCCACCAATCAACAATTATAGCATGCCAGAGCTCATTTAGAGTACGTAGTATCAAGGTTGAATTGCACATTCCTCGCTCAACGTGGCGTAAACTTTCGAACTAGGGATGTTAAACCTCAAGCTCAAACCTGGTGAAGACCATTCTCAATCACATCTACAGCAAACGCACAGAATGACGCAAGATTGCGAGAGCCGGGCGGTCGGAAAGGTCAGGGATGGCGGCATGCTGGTCGCTCAAAGCGGACAGCACACCCACCATATACCTGGCGGTTGGGCCCTGTCCCCCCGGGTCAGGCGAAAATCCGCCGGGTTGGAAGCACCGGGGTATATGCCCTATGATATCGATTATCTATGGTAATTGAGGAGCCAGGATCATGGTCGCTGCGGCGCGGATCGGTGGCTCGCATTGGGCCGGTGAGCAACGTGCAAGAAATGCCATATCATTCGCCCGGTTCCTCGGTTACTCCGTTCCCAGCTAAATGTACTCCGTACGGGGGTCGGCCCGTCCAGCGTCCACGCGTTTGCTGATCAGCCCGCATCGAGGATTGTACTCCGTATGTGTGACTATGAACTAGCTTCGGCCATCTGCACGCCGAGTCATATCAATCCGTATTTGGTCCTCCCGGGCGCTGGACCAGTGCGTCGGGATGTCAGCAGCACTGAACAAGCATCAGGCAGCCAGATCCTCAGAGTGAGCGCTGTGGACAGTCGCCATGGAAATAGACCGGCTGGCTGGGCAGCTGAAAGCCTGAAAGTGAAACAGGCGGGCACCTGGTGGAGCCGTGCATGGCTCTGTGAGTAATCGCACGCGCAGGCTGACAGACCGATCGGCCTGTTGGCTGTAGAACCCGGTCAAGCGGCGTCGCCTGGAGCGAGAGGATGGCAGGATAATGGTAGGAATTAATATTAAACGACGGGAGGAATATCAAAAATGTTCGCCAGGCGGAGCAGCGCTACTGCAGGCGGTGTGGGCCGGCAGCGCTAGCCGCCCGCGGTCCCCGGCGCCGGCGCGGGCTAGTTCCTTCCGCATGGGGAAACGGGCAGAAAATTCGTTGCACAAAACTGATCGGTGCGCGACGCTACACAGTCCTGTCTGCTCGATTCCTCGCCTGTTTCTATCTGTCACATCGGATTATTGCCAGCCAAGGCCTGCAGTGTGCAGCCTGCAGCAAATCATCGCGTGCTCGCTCTTATCGTCCACTCAGAGGCGTCTGTTGGGGCATGCTCTCGCGCTGCTCGACTGCATTAGCTGACTAGGTTGTTTGTTATATCTCGCCCTCGTGCTGCACAGCTCTCAACTCGTCTGGCGGTGACGTTACCCAGTTTTCTATTCAGGCGTCAGCCATCTCAGAAATTTATAAAGCAATCTCCGGTCCTCTACCTCCCGACTGGCTTGCTGTTCTCCCGAGGTGTCAACCGCCCATTCCTCAACCGTTATCACGAGAGCCCCCAGTGGCCTCGTCTCCCTTACTTCTTCAGCAAATTCCTGTGGCTTGGTTTTGCTATACAACATAACCATGGCTCAATAACCCTTCTGGCTGTAACGGCCATTTTTCTTCGACTTGCATATAAGTCAAGAACTCCGACACTGCAACGAAACGACCATCCTTGCACGACTCTATCCAAACCCTTCGTTTTACCTACCTGATCATCCTTCAACCAAAAACCTTCTTCCACATCCACGAGTCAGCCATGGCTCCAAACATTTTCATCTGCTTGCGAAATGCCCTCTGTCCCCTATACTGGGTCGAGAAAGGCAACCGGGTCAACAGCGACGTCGCCAAGGACGAGCACTGGGAGTCACCCGTGCCGGGCACGTATCGCTTTATCCCAGAGCGTGGCTGGCATCTCATCCACCGGGATGGAGGCGAAGAAGAGCAACCGCATTTGCCAGTCGTCTACTGCCGCATTGTCCACCGATACCTACTCGCTTCCGACATGCAACAGCGCTGTCGCTACCACAAGGTCGAGCTCAAACACGGCGAAGAGCCTCAGCGATGCCTCTTCTTCCGTCTAGATGACGGCTTCACCTGGGTCATTGGCTGGGACTCGCGCGGCAAATTCATTCCTGGACCGTACCGCAAGTGGTGCTATGACAAAGAGGCCATGACGATGCGTCGCATGACCTCGTACGAAGACAGCTCCGCTGCGACTTCACCTTCTACTTCCCGAAACAGCAGCGTTGCCTAGCTGTTTAGCATGCAAGAGTGCTCCATGTCTTTTCCCCCCTTTTTTCACATTTTTCTTCTGCCCTATTTCATCATGTGAGCGATTGTGTATTTTCGGGTTTTTCAGCAGGGTTCGAGCGACGGCGTTACAATATAGACGGACAAAATAGAAAGAGGCACGCCCTCGGTATTCACGTACATAGATAGACAAAAATTAATTACAATTTTGACCCATCACCAACAAACAACTTGTCCAGCCCTTGCCTGATCTGATCATGCATCCCCCCTCCTCCGGCTCGCGGCCTCATCGTCTCCCTCTCCACAAATACATGCGTAAACCCACCAACAACCTTGACAGCCTCCTCGCCCTTTTTAAACACACCCACCTCATACGTCACACTAGACGACCCAAGCTTAACCGCCCTGAGCCCGAGATCCAGAACATCCGGAAATCCCACAGACGCAAAATAGTCACAGTAAGACGACACCACCAATCCGATTTGATTGTGCTTCGTGTCGCTCTTTTTCTGTGAAGGGTCAAGCCCACAGTGCGAAATGAGATAGGTGTTGATGATGGAGTCGAAGAGGAATGCGTATATGCTGTTGTTTAGATGGCCGTACATGTCATTGTCGGACCTGTGACTTGGTTCAGCTTTTGTGGAAACGAAACTGTGTTTGGGGCTGGATGGTGTTACCATCGTGTTCGGAACTCCAGTTGGAAGGGGTAGTTTTGTCTTGTGCGAAGCTTCTTGGAGCGTACATCCATGTTTAATGTACGTATTAACCTGGTGGCCGATGCGGGTTGAATCAAGGATGTAACGCGATGTGTAAAAACAATTCTTAGAAAATTTATGCGGGGGAATGTAATTCTGCCACTGGTGAACTGGAAAGAGAAATTATCTAGCTCGAAAGAAGCTGTCTGTTGGGTCTATTCGCAGAGTATCTGCTTGCGATGCCAGGATGACCACAGTCAACTAGCCGCGGATCAGCCGAGGCTGTTTGGAGAGAGAATCGTCGAATCAGATGGCCGGATTCACACGAGTCAAACTGCATGTTTGAAATGAACTGACAATGTCCAACTATTGCAATAACTGATGCTGTAGAGTATATCCAGCGGTTTTTGACTCTTTGGACTTGATGGTTGGTATTATAGAGACCACGTGCCCAAAATGTATACAGAACGCCAGGGAAACCTCCGTTGGGGACAAGTGCGGGACCCAAAAAAAAATATATCGGAAACTCAAGAGAGTTGAATACCTGAATCCGACCACTACAACAACCACACTGATCCGCTGATCTAAAGTGACCTCACAACTGCGGTCGCACAATTAGCGAAAATTCTTCCCTCTGCAGAGTTATTCGCACGGCGATGCCGTATTCTCCCTCGATCCGTCGCCCTCGTTCCGGTTGATACCACAATGGCTGTCCCTCCTCCAGACCCAGTCGCAGAACCCCCCGCCGTCGCAGTGACGCCCTGCAGTCCGCCTGCACGATACTATTTTGAAGGCGGTTTCCGGCGCGTGAAGCCGTATCACCATACCTACAATACCTGGTGCAAGGAGCGATGGCGGGGTAGAACGCTGCTGGACATTTTCTCGTCCGAGTTCAGAGACCGTACACCGGAATACTACGTATGCGCTTGTTTTACACAGAAAATTCCAAAAGAAAGACATGCTGATAGATGGCAGAAAGAAGCAATCGAAAAAGGCCTGGTCACCGTAAAAGGACAAGTCGCAGGCATAGATACCATTGTCAATAACGGCTCCATCGTCTCCCATACAACCCACCGCCACGAACCTCCTGTCAGCGACCTGCCCATCGGGATTATTCACGAAGATGACGACATGCTCGTAATCGACAAGCCCCCCGGCATCCCCGTCCACGGCGCCGGTCGCTATTTCCACAACACGGTCGTTGAAATCCTGAAATCAGAGCATCCGGGCCTCGTGCCACGGCCCTGCAACCGTCTTGACAGGCTGACATCCGGCGTGATGTTCATGGGCAAGACCCCCAAGGCAGCAGAGGCTTTTGCCAAGCAGCTGCAAGCGCGAACGCTGCAAAAGGAATATGTCGCGCGGGTCAGCGGCCGGTTCCCAGACGGCGTCGTCCTCTGTGACCAGCCCATCATGTCTGTCAGTCCGAAATTGGGCCTGAACCGAGTGCGAGCCACCGGAAAGGACGCGCGAACCAAGTTCCGCCGACTGGCATACTATCCCTCCCAGAAGAAGGCAAGTGAGGGTGATAGCAACAGCAATGAGGAAGAGGGATACAGTATTGTTCACTGTCTGCCCTTGACAGGTCGCACGCACCAGATTCGCGTTCATCTTCAATTCCTTGGCTACCCCATTTCCAACGATCCCATCTACTCCAATCTCCGCGTGTTTGGGCCAGACCTTGGCAAGCACGACGACAGCGCCGAGAGGGACACCGAGATTATCGATCGTCTGAACAACATGGGCAAGACAGAGTTGGCCGACGCCACCACCTACCGTACACACATCACATGCCCGCCGGCCGTACCACCAGAAACAGACCCAAGCGTTGTCGAAGCCATGCTGGCCAGAGAGCACGAAGCCGCCGTCGACAGGTACAATATACGAAAAGGCGAGAAACTGTCCGGCGTAAACTGCGACGTGTGCGAGACGCCGCTCTACACAGACCCGGGCCCCCATGAGCTGATTATCTTCCTGCATGCTGCCCGCTACTCAGACCATGCCCGTAGTTGGTCATATAAAAGTAAACTACCGGCGTGGGCTCTTGCGCCAGAAGGGCTGGAAGGACCTACGGAAATCCCAGAGTGGCGTGAGCCTGGTGAGGGCGAAGAGTTGATTATCAATAATGGCTATAAGGCCAAGGCAGCAGATGGGGACGACACGAGGGAGGACGATATTATGGCATTGGTGCATGGAGTTGGTGTTATAAATGTTTCCCAGCGAGTGAGGAACGGGGAGAACCCTGACGCATTAGAGGTGGAGTGGAAGTAGTAAATAGTACAAGGTTTGGAAATGAAAAAAGTTGAAAGAATTTGAAAGAAGTTTTTGATTTTATTCCCTGCGCTAATGCACTTGAATTCTAATTTTCCTTGCCTCTTTCCAACAAGAATCGTAGAACGTGCGCAGAAGTAGATATTTGTCTCGGTACTGAGCACCTCAAATCCAACAAAAATCATTGGTGTCAAGTCACCGGGGCCGTCATTACTCAGATCGAGCGGTCGTCATAAAAAAAAGCCGATCCTTCGTATTTTTGAAAAAATCTTTTTTCCGGCCTCCCTCGAATTTTTCGGGAGGCATTCATTGCAATTCCTTTCGAAATTCGTAACCCACTACAACACAAGATGCCATTGATAAACCATCCCTCCCAGGGACAGCATGAAACAAGAACCAGGAACACACAAAAGAAATAAACCCTATTGACGATGCATGGAGAGTTTAGGCCTCAGTGGTGACGCGGGCCTTGGCGTTGGTGACCTTGACACCGAGGGCCTTGGCCTTGGCGAGGATGTCGACACGCTTGCGGGACGAAACGGCGCTGGCGATCCTGAGGTATTCATTAGCATTTTAACTGGGCGCGGTCAAGAGGATATATGAACGCACTCGGCGGCGTAGGTGCGGTTGTGCATGAGCAGGAGCTCAACGTCCTTGGGGTTGTGGACAAGGAAAGCCTTGTGGCCGGAAGGCATCATGTGGCGGGTCTTCTTGTTGCTACCATAACCAATCTATAACACTCCATCAGCGTCAAATTCCTTATGACTTCCATCCCCTCAAATATCGGTCGACTGGGGTGCAACGTACGGATGGCATGGCAATGGTACCCTTAAAGCGACGGCGGACACGGCTGTCGATACCCTTGGGCTTGCGCCATGATGCCGGCACACACTGGATCATGAATTAGTCTTCGTCCTCATTTCCAAGTCGCATTCGGCTGGTATATCTACCTTGAAGGTGTCGGATTGGTGGCGGAAGAACTTGTTGGTGCCTGTAACGAAGGCCGAATGTCAGCAATATTCCTCGATGCAATCCTCCATATGTCGTCGTCGTCGTATTCGATACACCATGGTGCGAAACAGGGTCGGAAAACTAACGCTTCTTCACGATCTTAATGTGTGTCTTGGCCGCCATCTGTAGAGAGAAATTTCGTTAACAATCCGCAGCGCAAGGAACGGAGCGATGGTGCACGCAGCAAGAGCTTACCTCGTCGGTTGTCGTGGGAGGTCCAGTTGTCGAGAGTTGTCGTGACGGATCAAAATTCGCGATCTCAAAATGTCTTCGGGCCCCAAAGAGTGGATTTGCCGGCTGAGTGCAACTTGCTCGCTAAGCGAAGGGCGTACCCTAGTTTAGTCCCGATTCGGCACGCGCCAAGCCTGCCAAGACGGATGCCTCAGGCAGAACTTCCTTCAACCGTATACAGAGTAATTACCAACTTGGGTAATTATTTACAGTCTTTGCTTGCAACTGGCCATCCTCTGTATTTTTATGAACAATTTTCTATATTTTACATTTCTATCCTCTACATATCTATAGTAGAGCTTGCTTTTTACTGTTGATATGCAGTAAAGAAATAGACAAAATACAGATTGACGACAGCAAATTTCTTGACACCATTAATTAGCAATTTAGAAAACAATTTAACAAACAATTTATTTAACAATTCAAAAGCTGTTGATTGAGTAGAAGCGCAGAATGATACGTAAAACGTAAATATGGGTAATTAGCATGTTGCGCGCTTTGGGCTCCGCAGAGTCCAGACACGCTAGACGCGTCGGGCCTTCCGTAACGGGCGGCTGCTGCTGCTGCTCCTCTGCACGGCCGGTGTTGCTCGTGCTGCGTCGCTCTCGAGACTTTGCCAGCTCGACACCACCAGACTCACGGCTCTCGCGACTGCGGTCTCCCATTAATCGCCATTAATCCCCCGCCTGGGTGCGATCTCAGACTGCCTCTGCGCATCTATCTATCTGTCCTCCAAACATACAGACAGATTGCAGCGACAACTCCAGCAGCCATCTCATGATTTGCTGAGCTGTGCTGCCGCCAGCTTCCCCGCTCTTTTCGCAACCATGCCTGCGCGCACTCGGCACGCGACGACAGCCTCGACGGCCGAGGAGCTCGAGCCTGAGGAGGATCAACAGGGTCTGCAAAAGTTGCGATTCAATGAGCCGTTGTCATGGCGCGTGGGCAAGTCCGCCATCCCTGTCGCCGACCTGCTGGACCGTCTTCAGGTGCTGGCCAAGGAGCTGTCGTCAATGGAACAAGATGATATCGACAAAGATTCACTCAGAAAAGTTTCTCAAGAGCTTGCCAATGGCCACCTTCTGGCCCACCGAGACAAGGGAGTCCGCGCGTGGGTTACGAGTTGTGTTGTCGACATTCTACGGCTCTGCGCCCCAGACGCGCCTTTTACTGGGAATCAATTGAAGGTGTGCAAAATGCTGTCAACAGCAGGGGAAATCTTTATGTGTTGTATGCTAACTTGGAAAGGATATCTTCACCTGCATCGTAACCTCTATAATTCCCGCCCTTGGTGATCCCGCGAACGCGTACAACGGACAGCACATCTATGTCTTGAACTCCCTGGCCGAAGTTAAAAGTATAGTTCTTCTGACGGATCTCGATGCCCCCGACGCTCTAATCCTGCCATTGTTTTCGTCGTGTTTTGACATCGTGTCCGGTTCGTCGAAAGCCTCCACGGGCGAACAAGTCGCCAAGAATGTCGAAAACGATATGACTAGACTCCTCGTGACAATAATTGATGAGTCTCCTACTTTGGCGCCAGAGGTCGTCGACATCATAATAGCACAGTTCCTTCGCGTCGACCCACATGTGATTGAGCAGCCTGGAAAGAAAGGGAAAAAGGTGGAGATCGATGCGAATCAGGATACCCTGCTGCTCAAAGAGTATCCTCCCGCCTATGATATGGCCAAGGCTATTTGCCATGCATGCCCAGAAAAGATGACCAGCTATATCAGCCAATACTTCAACAATGTGATTATTGACGCTTCTGCTCCCTCTGGGTCTTTGAACGGATCAAAGCAATCTTCGAACCGAAGGCATAGCTTCGGCGAGTCAGACGATGAAGCTGAGGATATCAAAGAGTTGGGAAAAGCCCATCGACTTATACGCGAGCTGTGGCGCGCCTGTCCCGATGTATTGCAAAACGTCATTCCGCAACTGGAAGCTGAGCTGTCTGCTGAGTCGGTCTCTCTTCGTCTTTTGGCCACAGCAACTATCGGCGATCTTGCCGCTGGTGTCGGAATTGCTGGCCCTCCCCCGGCTGCGCCAATGGACCCAGCCGCGTACCCTCCGGTCACTTTACGCGACTACCCTCAGATCATACCCCAGCCGAACGTTCTACAATCCCCTCTGGCTCCAAAACCTTTTGCTCAAGCACACTCATCTGCTTACGAGAGCTTTTTGAGTCGCCGTCAGGATAAATCCGCCTCTGTTCGCTCGGCATGGACCACCGCCATCGGACGCATTTTGTTGACATCTGCCGGAGGCTCTGGTTTGAGCGAAAGTGATGAACAGTCTATGGTCAGAAGCCTAGGCAACATGCTGCGCGATGCCGACGAGAAAGTTCGACTGGCTGGTGTCGACGCGGTGGGCTCCATGGGATTTTCCGACATCATGAATAAGCTTGCGATTACTGGTGGACTTGCGTCGGCTGATTCGGCCATCTCGATACTTGCAGAGCGTGTCAAGGACCGCAAACCATTAGTCAGAGATCGTGCCATGCGAGTGTTCTCCAGATTATGGGGAGTTGCTGCTGGGGAGATCGAGGAAGGCAATGATCAGGTTATCACAGTAATCAAGGATGCGCCGTCCAAGATTTATGACGCATTTTACACAAACGACCCCGAAATCCAAGCTCTCATTGATCGAGTTCAGTTTGAATATCTGCTCCCCTTGAGCTACCCTCCTATCAAAGCAAAACAGGCCAAGGCAAGCTCTTCCCAACGACTGCGAGGCTCGCAAGATTCACAGAAAGATGCGGAAGGCGCAGTCGACAAGATCAGAGTAGAGAGGATTTTGACTCTACTCAAAGGACTTGATGAAAAGTCTAAGAAGGTGTTCTTTGCATTCCAGGCTCGACAGATCAATCTACGAACAGCCTTGAATATCTATCTTCAGACATGTGAGGAGTACAACGTGAGTTATGCAGATTATCATATCTCCCCAACAAGCGCTAATATGTTTTAGGGAGGTGTTATCGAAGAGGACGAAGACAGAATCAAGGCCCAGCTGACTCGTGTGATTGATACTCTCGCCAAGTCTTTGCCGGATTCTCAACGAGTCTCCGCTGACCTCTGGAAATTTGCAAAAACCCATGACCGAAGAAACTACCAGCTAATTCGCTTCGCCATGGCTGCAGAAAGCGACTATCGTACGGTAACAAAAGCTATCAAGGAGTTGGCCAAGAGGGTGCAGAGTGGAAGCGCTCCGTCTTTGCTAGATACCCTAACGCCCTTCCTATACCGCTCCAGCTCTCTCATTTTCAACAGAAGCCACATCCCTGCTATCATGCAATTTTCGCGCACGGATGAGAAAGGCTTGGCCAACTCCGCTCAAGAAATGCTCAAAGAGATATCTTCCCGAAATCCAGAGGTCCTCCAAGCCCAGGTGCAAGAGATGTGCAAGGACCTAGAAGCTCAAGCCCCCTCAGCAAAGTCTTCGGACGATGCCAGTGTCGAGGAAATCCTCAAGGCTTGCTCAGGGTTTGCCAAGAAATTGCCTGAAAAGCTTCCCAAGGAGAGGAAATTCCTGCAGGCATTGACAAACTACGCATTGTTCAGCTCTTCGCCCCGAGCCGCCAAGCATGCCGTATCTATAATAATGGCTGTCGCCGACAAAAAAGAGATGTACGCAAAAGACTTGGTACAAAAGTCCGTCAAAGACTGCGAGTTTGGCTCGGACTATTTCTTGACACGCTTGGCTACTCTTGCTCAATTGAACCTCCTGGCCCCAAAGCAAACGGATGCTGAGAGCACCAAAATTATATCGATGGCTATTGATCAGATTCTCCTGACGAACCGGTCGAAAGAAGTGAATTCAGACTACAGCTGGTCTAATGAAGTTGACGAAGAGACCAGAGCTAAAGAGCTCGCGCTCAAAATTATTGTCAATAGGCTCCGTGGCAAGGAAAATGTGGAAGATGAAGAATTTCGCAAGTTGGCAGAACCGGTGTACAGTACTTTGAATAAGCTTGTCGCGGGCGAGGGTGAAATTTCAAAGAAGAAAGACACACCCAGCACGCAAAAGCCTTATCTTCGTCTTCATGCTGCTAAGTTACTGATCAAGCTTTCTGCCACGCATGCCTCGTGCGATCAATTGCTCGAGCCCCAAGAGTTCAATGTGTTGGCCTTGGTCGCCCAAGATCGCCTTTTGCCGGTGAGATCGGCGTTTGTCAATGCCTTGCGAAAGACACTTTCACAAAAATCCCTCTTAGGCGTGCGTTGGTATTCGATACCGTGCTTGCTTGCCTTTGAACCAAGCCCCACCTTGAAAGAGAGCACGCTCACCTGGCTTCGTTCTCGCGCTACCCTCTTTTCTCGCCAGATGCAAGCGAGTGCCAAGGGCAAGGAGCAAGCAGTCATGGAGTCTATGTTCGCTCGGCTTCTCTCATTGCTTGCCTACCATCCGGACTACCCTCCTTCAAACCAAGACACTGAGACTCGGTTGGCCGAACTGGCGGACTTTTCTCGATACATTCTTTTCTACTTGTCTGCTGTTGCGAATGAGAATAATATCTCACTGATATACCATGTTGCACAACGAGTGAAGCAAACAAGAGATGGAATCACGAGGTCGGATGAAATCACGACCAGACTTCACACGCTTTCAGATCTTGCCCAAGTCACTATTCGTCTCTTTGCAGAAGTTTATGCCCAGCAGCACAAAATTGGTGGTGCCGGCGGCAGTGGTAGTATTCTCGAGACCTATCCTGGCAAAATGAGACTGCCTAGTTCACTCTTTTCCGCCATGGCGAGCCACAAAGAAGCTCAAGATGTTGCTGACAAGAGTTTCCTTCCTGAAGATATCGAGGATGTTCTCGATGGCATCGTGCGGTCCTGGATGCGACCCAAGAAGCAGTCTCATGCTGCTAATGCCGGAAAGAAGAGAAAGAGTGAATATGCCGACACGAATGGAAATGGCGAATCAAAGAAACCCCGGAAGCGGAGATCCTCCGGTCCTCGAAAGTCGACTGGCATTAAAAAGAAAAGAAATGCGGAAGACGAATGGGGATCTGATTTTGACGGCGACGAAAAGAAAACCACGGCATCGCGGAGACGGAGTGGTCGGGGTGTTGGAAAGGGCGTTAGCTATGCTGACCGAGACAGTGACGAAGACGATCTTGAAATGGAGCAACTCGATCAGAATGATGAAGAAGAGGAAGAAGACGACGACGAGGAGGACAATGAGGAAGATGGAGAAGATGAAAATAAAGAGGCCTCCGACGACAACGATGAGGAAATGGCAGACGCCGAACCCTCGCCTCCCGCAAAGACGAAAAAGAGCACACCAGCAAAGAATTCATCGCCCGTCCAAAAGTCTTCCAAGACAGAGAGTCTACCTGTTCGACGATCGACCCGACGCGGATGATGATATTATCACTGTATCTGTCTTATTGCTGTTGTTTTCAAAGTAAATTTTATTCATATTCTCCGTTCTTCCATCCAAAATACCCATCTGTCATGTCATTCATGTTGACGCTTTCAATTGTTGCTTGCTTGTCAGTTTAGTTGAGATCTCGGGACTTGAAAATCTTCCTCAATCCGTATGTGAATCTATTCGATGATATTGTGATGTCTTGCATTGTCTTTTCTTGTTCTGTACTGTTCTTTTTTTTTCTATATGTTATAGTATAGCATGCTTTGTCATAAATATTTTATATCCCCTCTTCTACTTTTCTTCTAGCGTCATGCTAGTGGTGTTTATTTATATCATTTTCAAGTCTGTTGAGTCTTCAATCGATATGTATGCTTTACTTTTACGATTTAAGTTATGCCAGCGGTATTCCTGAGCCAAAGTCCGTTTTGTATCGATAGTAACTATTGGCAAGCCTACAGCATAACTTTCTACACCAGTTGACCAGCAATACGAAGAAAGAAAAATGATAAAAGATCAAAATGTATCATAAACTCATATACAGTACACGCGCCCACCAATACGACTATCCAACAAGGTATATCAATTGATGATGCTGCTTCTCAATTCACCATAGAACAACACATTCGAGAAAAAAAGGACACCAATGCAGAGGAATGAGTTGGTTAGGGAACCATCTCCAGAAAGGAAAATGAAAGAGAGGGAAAAAAGGGGGAAATAATTATATGCGGGGGGTTCTTTTTTCATCCTCCTCTCTTCTTTATGTACTATGTGCTTTGAGTAAGGTAAGGGAATAAAAAAACAAGATTCGTGTCCCAGATGCATTTCCACCTCTTCTTGACCATGAATTATTTCATGACAGTTGGATTTCTTTGGGAGTTGGCCAAAAAGAGATCATTGTGCAGGGGGCACTGCTCTCCGTCTAACTCTCTCCTCGACACGCTCCTTGTGCTGTCGGTTTCTTAGATGGACTTCAAAGTTCTCAACCGTCATTCCAGGTCCCGGCGTATAAAGCTTTCCGGGGCAATCCAGACACCGTATTCGAGGTAGGTATTGGTACTTTAGCCTTGGGTTATTGGCTTGAGCAGGGTTGCCTACTGGCATCATTGTCGTTGTGTCGACAGCAGAATGTCGCATGACGCCCTCAAATTGGTCATTTGGGTAGAATCTTTTGAGCTGTTCTAGTCCAGTGACTAGCCAACTTGGAGCGGACTGGGTTTTGATTAGCTTGATATGTTACTCTTCAGGTGATAAAGTACTCACTGGTGGAGGCCCAGTTACGGGAGGTGGAGGCGCGTCAACAGCTCCAATCTGCGGCGTTGGAGCTGCCCCGGGCGTATTGCCTGGTCGCAATGGAGTGGCACTTTGATGCTGTGCAGTTGGCGGAGCCATGGTACTCTGAACAGGAGTTTGTAACTGCGGAGTGTTGCTTTTAGATGGCAGTCCATATGCCGAAACGCTAGGCGTTGTCGACTGCTTCCGATTTTTCTGCTCTTGCAAGAATAATCTGAACCGGTCTTTGGAGATCTTGAGCCTGACGATAAGCTTCTCTGGCTCCTCCGAGCTCTCCTCTCTGTATTCACGTCTCCGTGGGGCCCTAACTTCGTGCACGGAAGGCTCCGGGGTAGCCGAGTTTGTGAAATTCGCTCGTAGTGCCGCCTGGGCTGCGGATGCTGCGCCACGCATTCCTCTTGTGCGAGCGGTACCCTGGGATAGATGAACGCCAACTGCTGGAGAACCAACAGAAGAATCATCACTATCTGAAAGGTCGGAGTCATCGAGCCCATCGCGTTGTCCAGCACCGGAGCGTCTCGTCCGACCGCTTCCTGAACGTTTGTACAAATGTGTCTCGTCGATTGAAGAAGCGCTGTTGGGGATGACCGAGGATACAATCATTGTTCGAATAGTCCGTTGGCGATCTTTTAGGTCTGGAAGAGCAGGACCACCGCGACGATTGACAGACCGCTTTTGTCTCCGTTGCTCTCTCGATATCGAAACTTCGGTGCGTTCAAGCGCTGCTTCATTGAGCTCGTAAAGATACGGGGTATAGTCTTTTGCGGCCTGGAACGGTCTGAATGTCGACAGCATAGGAGAGGGTAAAAAGGCCGTCTTGAGGTCTGGATCATCCACCGGTCGACCGTCGAACGGATGTGCGGTGATGTATAAGGATCGGGTGAAAAGTTGGACTTGTTCTCGAATCGAATGGGCAATGGCGGTTGTAAATTCGCCAGAAAGCGACAAGTCATTGGTCATTTGCAATGCAAATTCTTCGGGGGAGTTGTAAGCGTCGTTGATTTCCCATTCAAATTGGTCAACTAGTGTGTGTTGGCCAATAGTTATGTTGAGCTTCACTAAAATTCGCATCTCGTCGTTTTTGTAAGCATCGTATGGTAAATGGGGATCAAGGGCCTCGTCTTCCATAAACACGTGGGGAAAGTAGTCACCCAACTGTTCGTGAATGCTCTGGGTTATTTGCCGGATGAGGGGGCCACTTGTCTCGATGGCAAGGCCCAAGTCCTCGACCAGTTTCTCAGCAAACAGCTCAGGAGAGGTCACTCGGTCGTGAAGATTCCACGTGAATGTGTCACGGATCTTCACTTTTTCCCAATCACAGTCTAGGCGAATTGGGACCAAATCCTCTCTCTGTTCGCTTTGGATTTTCATATCTTTCCTCGATATGCGCAATTCCCTGGCCTTTCTCCCGCCTGGTCGATGACGATGAGATGGGTACAGTAGTTGGGGATGTTGGTTTCGGAGGTCGGTTCGCGGATTGCCAAAGCCCTCGTAGCCAGTGCCGTAGAGCGCAGCGGGGTTCAGTTGTGTTTCTCGGCGCAATGCCAATAGGTAGTCTCTTTCGGCGCGCTTTTGCTGGAGCAGATCTTGACTGGTGTTACGGGTAGCTGCCAGAGCATTGTGCTGAAACTCGCGATATACATATTGCTCTAGAAGAATCTTGTCCACGGGCGTTTCACGCACGCGCACAGGCAAGCTTTCCGGAGCATTAGGGGAAATGACAGAGCCAGATCGCGAACGTTTGCGACTCGCATTCACACCGTTGGCGCCGTTGGGAGTCGACGCATGGTCCGAGATGCCCGATGCAGCAAGCATTGCCTTGGCATTCTGCTTCGATTCAGATATTGTGTCAGAGCCATTGGTCTCCCCGTCTTGCGACGGGCCAGAGGGCTCCGGCCTCGTGTCTTCAGATCCATTCTGGGGGACTAGGGGGTGCGAATCGCCGGAAGCAAAAGCGACGTGCGAAATATCGCCGTCAGACGTGTCGGGAGAAGGCATGGCTCTTCAATCAATAAGTGGAAGCTGGGCGATTGGAGACGTGTCTTTCATGCGAGACACGTCGAAGGTGACAATCGCGGTGGTGCGGAGAAGGACAGTGGGACTGACTGTCTACGGTCGCATCATTAAAGAAGCCTAATTCAAAGAAAACATCGCATTAGATCATCGCTATGCAAGCGCAAGCCCTCAATGTTGGAGAGAGAAGGCATGGTGGAGCTAAGTCGAGGACGCGCCGAGGCCGCAGCGGCGGCCGGGGACGGCCAAGCGCGCAGGATTTTCAGGCGACGAGCAGGGAGCAAGGAGCAGTGACGAGGCATTGGGGGAGGCAAGTACAGGGCCAGGACATACCAGCAAGTAAACGGCGCGCCAACAAGGCGGCAGGCGATGTATGAAAGTATCGGGGTATATTATTGCCCTGGGGGGAGCGGAGGGGGACGTGCCAGGCAGGACAGGCGAATGGAGTCTTCGTCACGGCCGCGAAAGCACGCGCAGGGGGTTTCGGATTCCTTGCCAAGCGCCGGCGACGACAGAGTCGGACAGACACAACAGCGGCGCAGAGGCAGCGCGCGCAGGCAGCTCGGGATACCGGGCCGGGGGCTCGACAGCTAGCGAGGCAAAGTGCTGAATCCAGTGGCTTCGTCACTGGGGCAGACGGCGATGGTGAGACGCTGCTCTCTGTCTGGTTGGGGCTTTCTGGAAGAGAGGAGAAGCAAAGTCAGTCTCGCCCGGCGCTGACATGACAAAACACGCTCGCCCGCGCTAGCCTTTCCGCTTCCGGCATGGCGGCTGCGAGTTGATGTGTTGCCGAGGCGCCAGCGGCCACGGCGCGTCAAGGAAGCAGCCTGGAGTGGTGGTAGTGGGATGTGAAGGCTTGCAAAGAAATCATGAATTGCGAATAGTTGCAAGAGAGAAGTCGGCAAGAGCCCGTCGCTGCTGCTTGTTGTGATGAATGCCATCGCCGTATTTTTCGGTATCAATACCGTCACTTTCACTAGCGGACCCGCTTTCCGCATCGGGGCGTCACGTGTGCGGTGGCGCGTGCCAATCAGCGTTGTCTATACATTTACTGCCATATTAATAGGATGGATGCATCAATTCAGTATTGCTTGTTATACCTATGTAAGTGGTCTGGATCAACATTTGGAGCATTCACATAAGGAATTTGTCAACTGGTATATACTTGCTGAACAAAAAGCACTAAAACTCGACTGTACTCGAAACTTACCATAACAAGGTCAACTGATATATATATCCGTCACTTAATACTACTCATAGTTATACGTTCACTGTTGATATACTAGATAACAGCGTCAACCACTACCGCGCGATGGTCCGAGTTAAAAACCCCATCCTCAAAGCGATTGGGCAACACTGCATACCCCCGCGTTGTCCAAGGGCCCTGGGTGCCAGGATGCTTGCCACAGACGGGCCCAAGGAGAATGTAATCGATTCTTTTCGGCTCCTCGTCCTCATACCCAAATCCAGTCCACGTAATTTCATTCCCGTAGCGCTGTGCCGGACTGATCAGTTCATGAGCGTCTACCAGCGACGAATTAGCGGCAGTGAGCACTTGGTATGCTTCCTGGTGCTCCTCGCTATTGAAGTCACCGGACAAGACGACTCCCGAAATGTGCTCTCCACCCGCGCGGTGGAGATACTCGTTGATTTTACGAAGAATAATATGCGCTGCCTCAAACCGGGACCGGGAGCCCTGATCGTCGAGATGCGTGCTTAAAACTAGTAATGTTTTGGCTGTGGTGCGATGCCTGAACAAGCCGATAGTCACGATGCGAGTCGACGCCGCGTCCCACGACTTCGATGGTTTGTGTGGAGTCTCAGAGAGCCATACAGTTTCCCAGTGTTGCAGCTTCCAGACACCAGGGCGGTAAAATATGGGGGAGTATTCTCCCCGTTTCTCGCCGTCATCCCGACCAACTCCAATATAGGCCCACTCGCCTTTGGCTTCAGTGGCAGCAGCACTGTTCAGACCCGACAGAATATCCACCATTTGGACGTGAAGCACCTCTTGCAAGCAGATGAAGGACTCTGGGATATGTTGCGTGTTGTAGACCAGCTCGTTCAAGAGCCCTTGTTTCCGATCCGCCCACGGCTTCTCACCTTTGAAGGGCCATGACGTGGCATAGCGGATGTTGTGGGTGAGCACCCGGAGCGACAGAGTATCTTTCGACAGCATTGCAACCCACTGACTGGGATGAAACCCTGGAATTGCGAGGGTGGTGGGAAAGAGACAGAGCAGGATCAGCGCATAGAGGAGCTTCGGGAGCTCCATGACAGGCAGCCAGTCGCAGTACTATATAGTTATTGTTGCCAGGCAGTAGCAAAGCTCGGACACTGAGGGGCGTATTATCCTCATGCAACGACCCAAAAAGGCATGCAAGAGACAACAGATGCTGCGAGTTGCAGCTGTGACGTTGGCGCAAAAACAATGACGTTGAAGACGGCAGGCGGGACGATCCTCAGGCGCGCGCCTGCCCCACTATTGCTGCGGCGGCCGCACACACAACCAGCAAACCCCGCCGCAGCCAGAAGCACTGACGACTTTCCTCTGTGCACACGACAGTCTGCAAAGAGTAGTTCGTACGATTACGGTGCTGGAAGCTGCCATCCATTCTATCCTGACACACCCATCCCCGCTGTTCGCTTCATTCGGTGTGTTGACACCTCGAACTCCCCGCTGAGACTGCTGCTCGGCGATCTGCACGCAATGGCGGAATCCTCCGAGGTTGGTAAGTAAGAAAATGCTTTGTTGTGCTGTGCTGTGCCAGCCCATGGCCGGCGTTAATATTCAAGCAACACAGAGAAGCTTGTCAACTTGATTGTTAACCATCCACGCTACAGATTACACCCTCAACAACCCCGACACCCTCACCAAGTACAAGACCGCTGCGCAAATCTCGCAGAAGGTGCTCGAGTCCGTGACAGGTAATTCTTGAACATACCGCTTGACGGAAAAACAGCTCGCTGACTTGGCGACAAAACGGCAGGATGGTGTCTGGAAGGGAGCAAGATCATTGAGATCTGCCAAAAGGGCGACCAGCTCCTCGACGAAGAGATTGCCAAGGTCTACAAGGGCAAAAAGATCTCCAAAGGTGTGCAAACATACGTAGCTAATTCTCGAATCCCGTATTAACTGCCTGCTTCCTCGTCCAGGCATTGGCCACCCGACTACTGTCTCACCAAGCTCATGGGTGACTCCCTACACGCCCCTTGTCTCAGACACTGAAGAAGCCGAGACTACGATCAAGGCTGGCGAGGTGATCAAGATCCAGCTTGGTGCTCAGATCGATGGCTTCGGTACCATTGTTTCCGACACTATCGTTGTGGCCAGCAAAGAAAACCCCAGTGATGTGGTTGAAGGTCGCGAGGCCGACCTTGTTCATGCCACCTACTACGCCAACGAGCTCCTGCTGCGCTTGATGGTGCCCCCAGGTCTTCTGGCTTCGGGTACCGACGAGGAGAAGGCCAAGGCTGCTGCGCAGAAGCCACCCACCCAGAGCAAGATCTCCAGCCTCATCGAGAAAGTGGCCAAGACATACGACGTCAATGTTGTCGAGAACACCACCAGCTGGCTGTTCGAGCGTAACGAAATCGAGGCTAGCAAGAAGATTATCCTCTCCCCTGGCGGCGGCGTCAAGGGCGAAGGCTCCGCTGAGGTTGGCGAAGTCTGGGGTGTCGAAGTTGGCCTGAGTCTGGGTTCAGGCAAAGTCAAGACGCTCCCACAGCGAGCTACTTTGCACCGCCGTACGACCACGACCTATATCTTGAAGCGCCCAAGCTCTCGCCAAACGCTTTCCGAAATCGTCAAGAGATTCGGAACCTTCCCTTTCAGTCTGCGTCAATTAGAAGACGAGAAGGCTGGCAAGGTTGGTATTGTTGAGTGTGTCCGAGGCGGTGTCGTCCGTCAGTACGAACCTGCCGGTGACTCGGACAATGCAGCAGTTTCTCGCCTGCTGACTACTATTGGTAAGCGAAAAAAAGGACAATCTAGATGACTATAAAAGCATAGCTAATCGCCGACATAGCCATCACCAAGAACGGGCTGACCAGATTGGCTGCCCCACCTGCTCCTGATCTGACCAAGTTCAAGACGGACAAGAAGATCGATGACGAGGAAATCCTGAAGATCCTCGAAGAGCCCCTGGCCAGATCGACTGGATCAAAGGGCGCAAAGAACAAGAAGAAGAAGAAGCCCGCCAAGAAGGAGGGAGAAGCAGAGTAGAAGAACTTGATCCCATCCGACTAGACACTGCGAAAGAGAGCTAGGTCTAGGAACTCTCATAAATAAGAAAAGCAGAATCACCTTCGGCTTTCTTTCTTTCTTTTTTTTTTTTATTTTTGGAAATTTGAGCTGGAGGAAGCCTTTGAGGCTAATGGCAGTCGTTGAGAACTGCGAGTGATTGTTCATACATATAACCGAATGAAAAGAAAATGAGAGAAAAAAGCCATTTGAATCAGTAGTACTGCCTGTGTCGCCGTAGTATATCGCGTTTGCTCTAGAGTGCATGTGCTTGTCAAGTTGCCACCTGTGCGGCCGATTATTAACCAGCCACCCGGAATCCTCGCATAGACACAGAGCAGGGCAAAGTCTTAATTCCCATTTCCTGAGAAATCCCAGACCCTTCTGGAATTATAACCACTGCATTGTTGTTGCATGCGTGGGGGGAGCCAGCGCCGGCCTGTACTCTTTCTCCTGTCTGGACCAGCCTGACCACGGGTTTCTGCCGCAGCCACCTGATTCCTTCTCTCCATCTCACCTGCATCACTTACCTGGCAGAACTTGCCTTTTCCAGACTCTCTGTTTTCCTTTTTCTGTTCTTCGTTGATTCACCCACGCCATTATACCCTCTCTCATCCCTTTCCCCTTTTGCTGTTCCCTCTTGTTGGGTATCAAACCAGGCCGTTTCTTCTTCTCTCGCCTGCGCTGAAGCCTTTGTTTTGTCCCAACACCCAGTAACCTCGGTGATTACCGTGTCTTCAGCTACTCTTCTGGGTATTCCCGTGAGAAATTGCTTGACGGACTAGCGACACCGAGATCGCTGACCAGTATTTCGCATTTCCTCTCGCCTGGCCCTTTGCATATGCATCGGAAGTCAGATCCTACTGCGCTGCCACCCATCAAAGCTTGCCGGTTCTGTGGCTCTTGAAGCCGAGATTCCAAACTCTCAGCGAGAAACTGTTTTCTTGGATTGGGATACGGGAAGCTCGACTCCTCACAGCATCTCGTTTACAGAGTGCTGACTGCTGCCATCCTCGTCAAACCCCTCACACTGGAAAACCCAGTCGAGCTTGCACCAGCACCCGCCACGCTTTTCTCTCTCTCTTTCAAGTCAAGGCCACAGGCTCATCGCTAAAAACCGTTTCCTTTGCTCTTTTTCTCTATCCCCTAACCTCTCATCTCTTGTTCTTGGTGTTCTCGCCACCATTTCCTCGCTCACCCCTTCCGCCCCTCGACGGTGTCTACCCTGACCGACAGGCGAACTAGGCTGACGCTTTCACGTCTCAAAGAATCATCTTTGAGTCGTTTTCTTTTCCTCTTTTACATACTATCCGCACTGTAGTAATTCTATTGCGGTCTACGACGAGCAGGCATTTTCCTCCTCCCTTGGCACTGACGGCTTTGGTGCTCATTTTTCCAGCGAGAGAGAGAGAACCCTGACGAAGAAAAAGTCATCACAACGCTTCCCCATTCAAAAGGCCTGCCATTCACAAGAGTGACTCTGGCCTTGGAACGGTTTTCTACTGCTTTATTTATTCGCGACTGCTTTTCTATCAGAAAGGGGCAACCACCCCTGAAACCACCCTGAGCGTTTAACATCGCGAGAAACGTCTCAGAGTCAGCTCATTAATTACAAAAACAGCAAAAATCCACGAAGCCATCAACCAGGCGCTCCAGACAGCCGGAAGTATCGTCGTTGGTGTTGGCAATTCCCTTACATTGCCGCGTTAGGGTGTGACTTGCAGGGCTCCCGAAAAAAAGTCCCCTGCTCGGCGCTCCCGTTCTTCTTCCTTTCTTCTCTCCCTCGACCCGAGCACCACGCGGGGACAGACCACAACGCAACGGCAGAGCCTGGTGCTTTTGCAGCCAGCTTTGGGAATCATCTGCCTGGGTAGGTTTCTTTTTTGTTGTTTTGTGTTTTTCTTCCAGGCTAACTCTGTCGCGCAGGCGTTCCCCTGTCCTGCGCTATTTACCCTCTTTGCCAGAGAGTGTAGCAACAATTCCCCTTCCATCCCTCGAGAACAATGGCCCCGAATCTGCGCTCGAGTTCTCTTGCTACCTCGAATAACTCGCGTCCATCGACGCCTATAGCTGCTCTCCCAGCGTCAGAATTCACCGAGTCCGCACGACCTCGCAAGCAACGGCGCACTGGCCGCAACTCGCGCATCGGGATCGAGGCTCTCGACGATTCCCGCGACAACACAGCAGAGCCCCAGCCCCTGGGCCCGTCCAGCACCTATAAAACAAACGCAGACAAAAACATGTACAACCGAAAGCTGGACGCGGAGATGGCGGTGAATGGGAAGCTGTCGATCGACCAGCTGATCGCCAACTCAGACTGGCCCGAGCCTGCCTTGAGAGAGCCCCAGCCAAGCTACAAAGACTACACTTGGTCAAGTGCCTGGCACGGCCAGAATAATGCCCTTTCGTCTATGCGACCTTTGGGCCAGTCGCCTACGTTGGCCGACAAACGCAAAGCTGGGATCAAAATACCGAAACCGGTCAAGGAGGCCATTAAAGAGGCCAAAGATCTCAAGAAGGGACCAAAGAAAGCCGCCAGCCAGGGAAATCTTGTATCGGGAAGTGATACTCCTGTGACCATCTTCGACCCAGCCTCGCTCCAGATTCTTGCCTCTGACGAATATGACGTCGAAAAACTCCGGTCTGTACTGCTAGTTGCCCTTCGCGTCGCCGAAGAGGCTGGAAACCGCCCTGTTGCGCAAGGGCTTCGGCACCTGTGGGATCAGGGCTCCTCGGATCCTTTCGCGCTTTCTGTCTTGGATAGCGTGATAAGGAAGAATCCCGACCCGAATCAGAGGGCTGCGTTCAAGGTTGTCATGAGGCATGCTTACAAAACGAGCACCCCTTCTAAGGATGCTATTGTTCCGGCTCTAATTAGCCGTTCTTTGTCTTCAACCAGCGCCAGTTCTCTGTCATCGGCGAAATCGGCCGAACCCAAGGTAGCTGAAACCCCTGCGATAGGGACTCCTGTTACTAGGGGAAGGAAACGAGCCCGTGACTCGGAAGTGTTGCCCGTCCCAGCCTCGAATACAGACGATGCCGCTGAACAGAAGCAGCAGACAGATGAAACCATGGACGAAGAAGTAGAAGACGCGGCATCTATCGCGAAACGCACACGGCGCGACAACTTCCCCGAGGTCACAAGGGACAGCCACATTCGATCTTCCTTGAGCGCGGACAGCTCGTCGGATTCATCATTTGACGGCAGCGTGATCGAGGTTCGCAAAACGAGAAAGGGGCGGCGTTCTACTAAAGCTGCTGCTCCTCGCGACGAAGGGCCCGACAACAATGATAATTGTCGACAGTGTGGGCGCTCCGGAAATCTGTTATGTTGTGATGGGTGTGTCAATTCATATCACTTCTCATGCCTTGACCCTCCTCTGGACCCTGCCAACCCTCCCGAGGGACAATGGTTCTGCCCGTCATGCCAAATGCGCAATTCATTTGGTTCTCTTGTCGAAACTCTCGAACAGGGAGAACAAGACTTCCAGCTTCCCATCCATATCCGTGAATACTACCAGGGTGTACAGTCCGGCAAAGGAGGAGTGTATCAGCAAGTGGCCACCAACCTGAGAAGCGGGCCTCATGGCAGGGGCAGACGCGAAGGAAAAGCCGAACTAGAGTATATGACCCGATTATTCGATGCCAAGGGAAAGCTCATTGTCTGCGTTTCTTGTGGGTTGACGTCAAACAGTATACGCCCCATGATTCAATGTGACTATTGCCCGTGCTGGTGGCATCTTGATTGCACGGATCCTCCGATGGCAAATCCGCCTAAGCAGCTGCATCCCAGCGACAAGACTTTCCACAATTGGATGTGTCCTAATCATATTGATCACGAGCTCTTTATTAACCATAGCGACAACGAGGCACATCCTAGCATATCTCGCATTCGACGACCTAGGAACCCTCGCGTGATCGATGTCGATATCTTGCCTGAGGATTCAGAGGTTGAGGAGCTGCAAGAAACAGAGGCTCAAGGAATTGTCTATCGAGTTTCCGAACATGGAGTGAAGCTCAACTTTATCGAGCGCGTTCAGAAAGAGAACGTTGAGGCTGATGTTCGGGCTGCCGGAGCAAAAATGTACAGCAACCACGCATGTAAGAAGCTGGACGAACTGGTTGAGCGAGCGACCGAGTATTATAAATCCGCCGCTCCGCAGATTTCGTCAAACACCGAAGCAGAAGCATCGATATTGAGTTCTCGGTCTTCGGCAGACCGCGAGGCTATTGCCAACCTGGTCTCATTTGCGACTCAGGGTAGCGATGTTGAACCTCAACCACACCCTATAAAGTCCGACCGAGTCACTTACCTTATTGATGCCGTGCTTGCTTCCTCAGAAAATGGCGCACCTCGCGCTGAGACGGAGTTGGAGTCCCTTGAGGCGCTCAAAGAGTTGATCACTCGCCGCATCGGGGCTCTTCAGTCATCTCCTTGATCATTTTCATTATCTGACACCGTTTCATTCGATGAAACGGCCAAAGTGTCAACCCATCATTGTTCGAAATCATCAACAAGCTCGCATACATCGGAAATTGCTTCTTTTGTGACTTGTGTGATGGACTTTCGACAGCAGCAAGGGCCAAGGCCAGCCTGCATTCATGTATCATAGGACGAAAACGGGTTGTTTTGTTAAGTAAAAATTTCCTTTTCTTCTTTTTCTCAAGATTTATCTTTGTCTATTGGGAACCTGGTCATTTTTGGAGTTTGAACTTTTTATTATTATTTTGTGACAGGGGTTTCAGATTACTTTCCATGGCGAGAAGGAGTTTGGGCATTTTATTCTTTTTTTTCTCCTCTCGTCGAGTCTATTATCATCAGCATGCATCTGGCGACAAACCCGCTTTTCTTTTTTTCCCCCTTTAGTTGAATGGGCCTTGTTTTTGTGTTATTTTTCGAATGTCTGCCCAGCATCATATCTAGGGAAGTGCCTTTTTTGATGCTGGCAGGGCGGTTCGTGGAATGTTTTACTACTATTATTTACCATTAGCATGACTATTTATTTTACTATAAGACTCGTTGATTCATGGATACAGATTTCGTTCGTTTGATCATTGACCTAAGTGTAAACATGCAAATTGTCAAATTTTCATGAGGACTAAATCACGATGCAAACTGTTGTACAACTAACTAACTAGCTAACTATTCATTTCCATCAAAGCAGCAGCTCAGCTTTACACGTACAACCAAATAAAAAGACAAACCGGAAAACAAAGTACCGAAAAGAAAAACAAAAGCCAAAGATGAATAAAAATCATCACGTCATTTCCTTTCTAACAGGTTGATTGATTCAATTTACAGAAACTTCTTTGGCATGCTGTTGCGTCGACGCTTGTAGAAGATGTAGGTACCGGCGAGGACGAGCTGGAAGACGATGACTATGCAGATGAAGAAGCCCATGCGAGGGGTGGTGGCGGTTATCACTGGGGGGGTTGTTAGTTATATAGTTTATGAAGGGAAAAGACGAGGAAAAACGCACTGTTGAAAATCGAGCTCTGCAGCGCTTCAGTCAGACTAACGTGCGAAGTCTCAATGGCCTTGTGAAGCCGCGTAAACTCGTTCCGATAGTCCCGGCCATCGACATCGCGCTGCAGTTTGGATAGTGCATTCTCGATGCGTTGAAGACGGTCGGAGAGCTGGCTCAGATCAGGTCCTGAGGAGGAAGGAGGAGGAGCTGAACCGCCCGAGGAGCCAGATGCGGCTTTGTTGAGCAGTTCCTGGTGGCGGGCCTCGCTCTTTTGTGACAGCTGTGAGATTTCCTGGCTAAGCTGGCCCAGACGGCTGTTGATGTCGTTGAGTGCGCCAGAGTCGATGGGTGCTTGCTCGCGCCTCTGGACGGGGGGTTGCTGCTGTTGCTGCTGCGATTGTCCTCCAGACGGAGGAGTCACGCCCTGCGGACCAGGCGTCACGGCGAATTTGAAGACTTCAAAGGAATCCGGGGGGTCCGGGGTGGCAGCCGTGATGCCAAACTTGTAGCCCGAGGGGAGGGCGACTTTGGGGGTTTGAAAGCACAGTTTCTGGTCGACGAGAACCTCGAATATCGCACCAGACTGCTTGATTTCAACCACAGATGGGCGACCCAGATTGCGGTATGGGTAGGCGCAGTGGCCGAAAGCCAAACTGTCAACATTGTTGTGTTGGTTGTAAGCTATCGAGCCGTCGTTGAGAAAGCCGCGAACGCTTCCGCCCTGTAGATAAAATATTAGTGCGATATAGAGGTTTTTGTATGAGGATAGCTTACTCCTCCACCGTGCGTGTCGATGGTCAAGACGAATCCATCAAACTTTCCAACGGTGTAGATGCTCGACGAGCCAATGTTGCTCTCGCCGTCTTTGACATACCATACTTGAAGATTGCCGCTGCCCCTTTCTGGGCCGCTGGCGCGAAACTGGAATTCTGCGTTCCAGCTTGACTCTGAGAGACTGTAAGGAAATAAAAATTAGTATAAAATTTAGTGAGACCAAAGATCTAAACATACGCATTCTCAGCCCATAAAGAGCCTCGTGTGTGGCCGGGGTCTGGAGGTGTAAGAATCACCTTGTTTGAAAGCTGCAATCATGTTAGCTGGTCCGGTCATAAAATTGCTCAACAGCTACTCACAATTTGTGGCTGGTGAGCTTCGCCCTTGACAGTCCACCCGGGGATGCTGCCTGCGTTTTCAGATATTCTAGAATCGAGCATTAGCAGAGTGATCGGCGTGTATCGGAACACACTCACTTGTTTCCATATCCAAAGCTGAGACTCTCAATGACCGACTGGGCGCTGACACCTGTCAAGTACAGCGCGAGAGACGCTGACAGCTTCATGGCGATAACGTGGTGCCTTGAATGTCCCGTATCAAGCAAGCGCCGGCCTTCTATCTACAACACCGAAAACAAGCAGACAAAACCGGCAAGCAATAGCTACAGCAGAAAGAAACAGTCTAAGCAATGCTACACAATCAAATCAACTCCAAGGGGCAGCAGGATGAGAGACCACACATGCATGGAGCAAGCAGGGGTTGATGACCTGGATACATCGCCGCCCAACCAATTAGCTTCTTGACAGCTTGGCCTGACGCCGCGGCACGTGACCGCCCAGCGCGATTGCTTCATGTTCCACTCTTGTCTCCCGCTGTCGTCTATTGTTGAGCACTCACTGCTTTGTGCGGACTTCGTCAAGTCGCTTTTTCCTTTGTGCTCGACGATGCAATCGCCATTCAATGCCTGATTTCTACCCCTCGTTGGCGCAATGCGCCCTGGTTGCAGCTGCCTTCAAGGTGCTCCTGTTTCCCGCATAGTACGTCCTTTGCGCGCGCTTTTTGGAGCTTGTCTGCCAGAAACTAACTTGTCTTGTGTATAGCAAGTCGACCGACTTTGAAGTACACCGCAATTGGCTTGCCATCACCAACTCTCTCCCCGTGCAGGAATGGTACTACGAGGTATGAAGCTGAACGGAAAAGTCATCCGAGCTCCGCTCACAACTGCAGAAAACGTCGGAATGGACTCTCGACTACCCTCCATTCTTTGCTGCCTTTGAATGGCTTCTTTCGCAAATCGCATACTATGCGGATCCGGCCATGCTGGTTGTGAACAACCTCAACTACGACTCGTGGCAGACTGTATACTTTCAACGCGCGACGGTGATTGTCACAGAGCTGGTTTTGGCGTTTGCATTGAGCCGGTTCGTTATTTGTAAATATATGTGTTGAGCGGCGCTGATTTCCCGCATGCAGATATGTCAAATCCGTCCCTGCTGCCAATAAAAGCCTGGCGCACATTGCCAGCCTCTCGATCCTGCTCTCGCCCGGCCTGCTCATCATCGACCATATCCACTTCCAATATAATGGATTCATGTACGGAATTATGATTTTGTCGATGGTCTGGGCGCGCAAAAACCTTCTCCTCAGCGGAATAGCCTTTGCTGCGCTACTTTGCTTCAAACATATATACCTGTACCTGTCCCTGGCTTGGTTCGTTTACCTGCTGAGGGCCTACTGCCTTAGCCCGCGGTATCGCCCTCAGATTGGGAACACGATCAAGCTGGGAGTTAGTGTGGTTGCTATCTTTGCGCTGGCATTCGGGCCTTTTGCGTACTGGAACCAATTGCTGCAACTGAAAGATCGGCTCTTCCCATTCTCTCGTGGTCTTACGCATGCGTACTGGGCTCCGAATATTTGGGCTATGTATGCTTTTACAGACCGATTGCTGATTCCGCGTATGATTCTCTATGAACCCTTTTTATTTGTTGCCGAAATGACTGACGTATTTACAGTTGGCCCTCGTTTGGGTTTGCCTGTTAATTATGAAGCTGCACAGAGTCTCACTCGGGGCTTCGTTGGCGATACTGCATTTGCGGTGCTTCCGCAAATCACCAAGGAGCAGACTTTTGGTCTGACATTTTTCTTTCAACTGGTATGTATTGAAATTGGTTGCTGTGGCATTTCTACGTGCTAACATGTCCAGCTATCTCTCGTCAAACTTTGGTTCCGTCCTGAGTGGGATATCTTTGTCGGCGCAGTTACACTCTGCGGCTATGCGTCTTTCCTCTTCGGCTGGCATGTGCACGAGAAAGCCGTTCTCTTGATTATCATTCCTTTCAGCCTGATCGCACTAAAAGACCGGCGGTACTTGGGCGCCTTCCGACCGCTGGCAGTTGCCGGCCATGTATCTCTCTTCCCGCTTCTCTTCACGGCTACTGAATTTCCGATCAAGACGGTGTATACGATCTTCTGGCTGATTTTGTTTTTGTTTGCCTTTGACCGGGTTGCCCCTGTTTCGGAGCGGCCCCGTGTGTTCTTGCTGGACCGATTCTCTTTTATGTACATTGCGGTCAGCATTCCGCTGATTCTCTACTGTTCGCTGATCCACCAGATGGTCTTTGGCTTGAACCGGTACGAGTTTGTGCCGCTGATGTTTATAAGCGCTTATTCTGCGCTGGGAGTCGTGGGCAGCTGGTTCAGTTTCATGGTTGTATTTTTCACCAGTTAGATGGATTTAGATTTTATATTTGCCAAACAAATTCCGACAATAATGTTCTCTATAGTGATGGCTGACATAATCGCACGATCAAAATTCGCTTTTTCACGTGGTGGAGACCTGCGGGCGCCCCACTTACCTGCAACCAATAGCGACGCTCCCTAGACTCGGCCTGCTCCTTCGGCAGTCCACGCGCTAAACTACATGAGGGTTAATGCGCGGAACCCAGACCCCACAACGCTAACAACGACTCGTCACTTTCGGCTGGGCGCATCGCAGTCAGGCGATCGACCGCGTCCCTAATCTTGTTGCGGCTTTTTTTTGCCTGTTTGTTTGAGGAAGCGAAAAATAGTGGCAGATTATCGCGTGTGGCTCTTGGATGGGAGGGAGGGTATTGGAGAGAAGCTCCGTCTGCTGTGGACTAGGTGATTGCACTAGAGATAAGTACTGGCGATTTGTCCGCCTACGTCATCGCAATTAGGGTTTCGTGCAGGTCAACAGGATCAGTCTTTCCAACAAAGACGCTTTAAATAGTACAAATAAAGACATGCGGACGAAAATATTTACGGGGGTACCTCATAAATCCACTCCGAATCGTACAGGCAAGATGAAAGTACGATAGACTGCAAATAAACTATACCACGCGAGCGCTAATGCTATTGACGGAGGACAACGACATCAGTTGATATTGTGCCGCATAGAATTTTAGATTATCGCGGTCTTTGCAATAGTATAGGGAATTTCGAGTTTATAAAAATGTATATTTAATGCTGGTGGTAATCAGCTGTTTGGCTGCTGAACAGCATATACCGACATGTCGCGTCTCCGTGTCCGACAGCTCCAGATGTCGCATATATGCCAAGGCAAGGCTGATATCTGTTCTCCTCGGTTTTCGCACTACAGGCACTGGCATGTCAAAGACCGCAATAGGGAATAATTGGTATAGCTCAAATCAGCAAATCAAGTCTTTGACAAACGGCACGCTACACGCTCTCCGTGCGCACTCCATCAGGACCAAAACGAGAAGAAAAAAATATTACCCAAATAGGAAATAGTTGCACGAGCTCAGGTCACGCTCTTACAGCTTGTCAACGACAGAGAAACGATGGGTATTGCTGGGAAAGTGATTAGTGTTGTTGTGCTTAGAAGATGCTGCTTGGGATAAGCAGGCCTGGGAACGCGCTATGCCAGGCTTTCCCCTAACGGTAAGCAAGCACGAAACTGCAACAACCCACCTACACAGAGCACAGAAAATGCGATGCAAGCTGAACATGTGCCTGGAATTACAGTAATTTTTTTATATATTCCCAATATATTTAAAAAATTCACTGTTCATTGACCAAAACAGGCTGTGGCAGAGCGGGTCCGCTTCCCCGGCGCGGGCTCGTCGTTCTTCTCCTCGTCTGGCCCAATCAGCGGGCTTGCTGGGCCGGGAGCGCCCTGTCGGGTGGTGCTTGGCCTCCACCGCGCTGGCTTTCCGATGCACCGCTCGTTCCTCTCTCTCCTCCTCCTTCCTCCTCCTCTTCTCTCCTCTTCTTGTCACCACCACCACATCATCCACCACGTCCACGCTCTCGATCCCAGCAACCCCGTTTCCATCACTTCTCTACGCTTATACCCCGCCGCATCAACGCGTCCTTGCTCCCCGGCGCTAAAATAATACTAAAATTAAAAAAAAAAGGGAAAGCTCTACAACAGTCATTATCCTCCGGCACAACGCGCCCTCCGCCCTGCTCGCCGATTTCTCTCCACCTCGTCTCGTCACCAAACCGCCCGTCCCCGCACGCCTGAATGAGGCGTGTTGGACGCGTATAACAGGCAAGTTCCGCCAGCCCTGCTGCCATGTCGAAGCATTTGGGTTTGCACGTGGAAACACCACGCAGTCACTCGCGACACGAACCCATGTTTTTTTCTGTTTGCGAAATTTATTTACATGTCAAAAAATACTAACTGCTTGCCTTTTTAGGACAGAGACCTTTTCTTGACGCGCCCGCTTGACACCTGCATGGTGGGAAATATCGCCGATTTTTTGGTCGTTCGAGGATAATGGTATGACACGAGTTATTTGCATCGGAAAGGATGTTTGAACGTGAATGACTCAGATTAACGGCTCTACTAGGTGTTATTCAAGAGGAAACCCGTTCAATATCTTCCGCAGCCCACAATTGAAGATGACAGCTCCGAGGTACGGATACGCGGCTATTCCAGACACAAGGATTCCCTTTTCTGATCAGTGTGTTAATAGGTTTGGGTCATCCCCGAGACCAATGAGGTCTTCACCACCTACGAGTCGTATCTACATCGACGGGATTTCTACAAACAAACCCGCTTTATTTGTGAAATCACCGGCCATTCCGGCTTGAATTTTTATGAAGCTTTGCAGAGTGAAGTACGCTTTCCACCTGCTGGACAACTGCCAGATATTGACTGCCTCCAGATGACAGAGTCCCGAGAGCTCAACAGCGCTTTTCCAGATGCTTTGAAGGAGCCTATATTGCGCCGGGTACAGTTCTCGACCGTATCAAGAGTGGATCACTTAGGTATGCTCAGGAAACTATGGCTAGTGATTGTGACTGTGACTGACGATTGAGTTCCCAGTTGATGAGATATATGAAGTAAGCCGGACGAACCGTCGTGTTGCCTGATAGCAAGTTAACCCATGCAGGAATTCAAACAGGACTTTTACCCCGGAGAACACGTCGCTACCGTTCTGAAGGATAACACGCGGCTCCATGGGATCATACGAGACAAGATGAATTTTCCGCGCCAGTATTACACCGACGGCGCAGTGAAATCCGAGGCCTACGCGCGATACTTGGTCAGAATCGTCGACCGCCCCAACGAAGAAGCTCTACTTGACCAGGACCATATTACGCGCGACCGCAAGACCTTTTCCAAGCAGATGCTTCGCGCATTTATCAAGAACAATACCACTCGAGAATCGTGGAATGGAGCTCCTTGGCTAGTGAAGTCGTCAATCGCGGAGGAATATAAGATCCCGACAGAAGTCCCGAAACATCTTCAGTACGGAGCTCGCGTTGCCGAGAAAAAGGCTCTTAAAAAAGCTGATCAAGACGGCCATTTCGGATTTTTCTCATCCAAGAAGCTGCCTGAACTGAAACCGGCAACTGGGAACGTGTCGAAAACAAAGCTGTCCCCTCAAGAGCTGGCCAGGAACAAGGCGGAGCAATTCATGGAGTACAAGCGTTCTCTAAATGGAGATCCGTCGTTCCTAGTTTCCACACAGCAGAGCGCAGGGCCTTTACTGGTTAACGATGATGAGGCAGAAAGAAAGCCACTGATTCCGGTAGTCCCTTTGAAGACTGAACCACCTCCTCCGCCCGTTATCAAGTATCCGATTGAGGATTTGGATCTAAAGCATGACCCTGCACGGAAACCCCGGCCGAAGCTGAAGTTCCAAATCGACGGCAGTTCAGAAATTGCCGAGGATGACAGTCTCCTGCAGCATGAAATCAAGCCAGAGTCTGTCAGTCTTTTCCTCGAGACTTGGAACACATTAAATGTCTACTGCGAAGTCTTTCAGCTGGATTCTTTCACTTTTGATGATTTTGTGGAGGCAGTCCGTTTCTCATCAGACGAAGTCGACTGCGAATTGTTTGTTGAATTACACTGCGCTGTTCTCAAAAAACTAGTCAACGCCCAGAAAGATAATGATGGCGCCATCCAAGTGTCTCTTCCTGATCTTCCCCAGGCAGAATCCGATGACTCGGACTCCGAGGATGAAGACGGGTCTGAACCGACTCCTGAGCCAGAACCAGTTGTTACTCGGATGACCACAAGAAGCAGCTTGGCAAAAGCCGAGGCTGCTACTCTGAAGGAACAGCTGGAAAATGGAGATGTTTCAGACTCTGAAGAGCCGCGGGTGCATCGAGCTACTGAACTGTTTGAACAATATGACTGGATTGACCGACTGCGCAAACGTGATTTCCGAAACGGTGGTTGGCAGACGATTATGGCTGGGCTGTTGCATCAACTGTCAATGCGACCGAAGATGGAGAAGGTGTGCGAAGAAATACTGAAGCATCTCACTCCCCTGAACATTCAACCAACCCAGGAAAGCGTATCGACACAATATAGTACGCTTGACGTCAACCTTCGGATCACAGCGCTGCAGATTATTTGCTTGCTCAGCCTCGAGACCAAGGCTATCAGGAATTACCTCGAGGAATGTAGCAACCAAATGACGGAACATCGCAAGGAAAAGATTGAGCATCAGCGAGCACGGAAAGCAGGGTAAGTCGAAATTCTTTTGTTGAATGATTACGGCATATTGACATTATTTTTTCAGACTTGAAGAACTGCGTAAACTTCACGCCGAGAAGAAGGCGCATGAACCGGAACCTGAAAAAGAGGGGGCTGATAAGGAGAAAGAAAAATCGGCCAAAGAAGACAAGCTGTCTTCATCTACTGTTGATGTGGAAATGTTGGATCCTGTGAGGTCTGATGATGACGCTGATACTGATGAAATTATGGACACGGAAGACGAGGGCCCATCTCTACGTGGAGGAACAGACCGAATCAACGAGCGCAAACGTCGACTCGAAGCCGAGCGAGAGCGGAGAGAACAGCAGGCGAAGCAGCCAAAGGGTTCGAAGCAATATCAACGGATATTGAAAAAGATCGAAGAACAAGAGGCCAAGATTACAGCCTTGGAAGAGGAAATTGCCGTTGTCGATAACGACCTTCGAGAGGCAGATTGCCCGCGAACCAGGTGTTTGGGCAAGGACCGGTTTTGCAACCGATACTGGTGGTTTGAGCGCAATGCTATGCCTTACGAAGGCCTCCCAAACAGCTCGACAGCCGACGCAAAATATGCCAACGGTCGACTATGGGTTCAGGGGCCTGATGACATGGAGCGGGAGGGGTTCATCGACCCGCCAGAACACATTCGAAAGATCTATGCTAAGGAGCATCGAGTGACTCCTGCCGAACGCAAAAATCTCGAGGAAGGGGACACCAGCCTCGTCGATGCTCGCCACTGGGCGTACTATGACAAGCCCGAGCAGCTGGAAGAGCTTGTTCGCTGGCTTGATACGCGCGGTATCCGCGAGATCAAGCTGAGGAAAGAACTTCAACTCCAGCGTGGGCACATAGCCAAATACATGAAAGCTCGAAACGACTATCTCACGCAGACGGCCGAAAGGGCCGAATCGGAGGAGCCTCCCACCAAACGAATGTCCACCCGGACCAAGACTTTTGTCGACGACCAGCATCGATGTTTGAAGTGGAAGAATACCACAGCGCTGAGCGAGTTGGGACACCTCCATGTTGATGCCGGGCGTCCTACAAAGCGGGTAAAGCGGGTTACAGACGATGTGAAAGAGTTGAAAGCGGCCAGCAAACAGGGCAAGCCTCTATCTCGGCAAGGCTCGCGTCGCGAGGCAGGGTCTAGGCTTGGAAAGAGTTGAGTTTGTCAACTCATGTACGGTGCGGTTTGATCGTTTGGTGCATTTGGAAGAGCGTTTGGAAATTTACGAGCCACGAGTCTCTTTGTGCATACATAATATTTTTTTATTGTTCAAGTTTTCTATGTTACCGACAGCAAACTTATTACTTGCATGGGTCTTGCTTGATTAGATGGGCATTCGGCTAGGGGTGTTTGGGTGGGCTGTTTTGAGTTGAGTCTGATCACTTTGTTACAGGAGTTGGCCGGCGATGTTTGGGGCTCAGCGGTCGCATACAATCCATTTCCAGTTTTGAGCCATACCGATCAACAACAACAATACTAATCGTAACGATTAATAATTGGTGCGAGGATAGCCGTATCGGCCGCCTCTTGGAAGCGGTCACGAGACCTCGGTGGGTGCGCGGAAAGCCGCGGCCAAACGGTGTGAAATATGTGAAATACTGCTTACTTGCATACATAAGCTGAAAAGCCGTCATAATTTTGTAGACTAGAACTAATAATTTGTTCTTTTTTCCTCTTTCGTTTCCTTTCTTTTATCTCACCAAGTGTATCCCCGGGCGGTGGGAAGTTGGAAGTGACAGCCGAAACACTCAGTCATAGCCGAGCCCGAAGAAGCCTACTTCCCGAAAGTCATCATCGTTCGCCACTTGCCGCGGGACCAACGAGAGCCTCTTCTCTCTCCACAACCCCAGTGACTTGGAAGAACTATTCAATGAACAGCAAGCCGTCAGACCATGCTTCACTCGCCTCATCTCCAACTGCTCTCTATCATCAGGTTGCGCAGACAAGAGTAAGCCCGCTTGCATCACGGGCCGACGGGCTTCCTGTCATGGAAGCGGCCCCCCCTCAAAACATGTCCACGGCGACGACGACAACGGCAGCCTCGGGCGAGGCGGTATCACAGAAGCGTGTGGACGGCCGGAAGCCGGTCGATAAGCGCAGTCTCGACTATGTGTTGCGCAGTGGATTGGCAGGAGGCATAGCGGGTTGTGCTGTAAGTTTGGACATGGACAGGAAATCTTGTTAGTGATTTGGTTGCTGATGTCTTTTTCTCTCTAGGCCAAAACAGTGGTCGCTCCTCTTGACCGAGTTAAAATCTTGTTCCAAGCGTCGAATCCTCAGTTTGCCAAATACTCGGGAAGTTGGTCTGGGTTGGCAATGGCCATGCGCGACATTAAACGATTTGAAGGTGCTCGAGGTCTGTACAAGGGTCATTCGGCGACGCTGTTGCGAATATTTCCATATGCCGCCATCAAATTCCTCGCGTACGAACAGGTTAGGGCGATTTTCATCCCAACCAAAGATAAGGAGACGCCGTGGCGGCGTCTGATCTCGGGAAGCTTGGCTGGCGTAACCTCGGTGTTTTGCACATACCCCCTCGAAGTGATTAGGGTTCGGTTAGCGTTTGAGACGAAAAGAACATCTCGCTCGTCCTTTCGAACTATTTGTTGGCAGATATATCACGAGCAAGCCTCGTCGCGGCCCGTCGCTGCGGCGGCTTCTGGAAATGGTTCTTCGCCTGCCATGGCTACAGCGCAGACTGTTTCTTCCTCGTTAAAGGCTGTGACGCCTCGAACTGGTCTGGCCAACTTTTACCGAGGATTCGCGGCAACAGTGGTGGGGATGGTTCCCTACGCTGGTGTGTCTTTTTTGATTCACGATACGATTGGCGATGTCCTCCGCACGCCAAACTTCGCGCCATACACCACAATGCCAAAGTCAGAGACGCTGACGCCATCCAGCAACCAACCTGATAAACTCCGTGTGCAGCTTACCGCCTCCGCCGAGCTCTTTTCCGGTGCGGTTTCTGGCCTTGTAGCACAAACCTCGTCCTACCCGATTGAGATTATCCGCCGGCGAATGCAAGTCGGTGGCGCCATGGGAGACGGCAAACGACTCAACATAGCCGAGACAGCCCGGAAGATCTACCTGGAAAGGGGCCTCCGTGGTTTCTGGGTTGGCTTGACTATTGGATACCTCAAGGTTGTGCCCATGGCTGCCACCGGCTTCTTTGTCTATGAGCGCATGAAGTGGTATTTGGGAATTTGATCTTGCATCATTTTGCCTACATAAATGGAACATATAGTACATTACACCCCCGCGATGGGATAGCACTGCTCGGAAAGTAGTCCTCGTGTCCCAATCTGGAGTTGGAAGACTCGCACCGTTTCCAGCAACCCTGTCTTTTGCTGGTGCGGTCACCTTTTTGAACTGATAGATCTATGTTTGCTATAGATCGATGGCTGGTGAGCCCTCAGTGTATAGACTTTACCGTTGTCTTACATTGTCTTGCAATATCTTGCACACGGCAGCGGAATCGATACCCAATGTGTCCGACGAATGCCTCTCTGTTTATTATGTTTTGATCTTGTTTTACAAATTTGTTTTTATTCATGTATATACATTGATTGATTGGACTGGCATACGCTTAGAGAGATGCAAATGAGACTTTGACCTCGATTTTTGGAGATCTGTTTCAATGTTGTTTCCTTGTTTCCGAATGTGTAGGCAGCTTAGAAAATCTTTCCGAGTACCCTCTTCGCATCCTCATCCATTGTACTCTTCACGTCACTGCTTTCTCCCTTCTGCTTCACCTCATTCTGCCTAAAGACTCGCCGTATTTTTGTATCTTCGGGAACCGCATTGTTGTTTGCCTTGGCCTTGTCCTCGCGCTTCTTCCTAATTCCTTCAATGACCTTGCCCTTTTCCACACCTGCGACAAACACCTTATCCTCCTTGCGCGACCGCATATCCTCAATTCTCCTCTGCGCTTCCCGCTGCGACCTCTCGATTTGCACTTGTTCCATCAGATCGGCCCAGCGGAAGCCTCGCAGATACTTCATATTCCAAACATCATCGCGGTACCAGCTGCGCCCGCCAACAGTTGTCGCATTGAGCGTCTCCGCACACACTTTGGCTACTTTTTTCGACTCAAACTCAACCCACCCGTCCGAGTACATTTTGCGTTTGTTGCTGCGTCTGCTGCCAGCGCCGCTTGTCGAGGCGACAGCGGGTGTTAGAAAGACCCTGTTGATCGGCCCAAAGCCGCGCTGGAGAAGGAGTGTTTTGAGTGCGAATGGTTTGAGGTATGGCGGCAAAGAAGAAAAGTAGATTACGCCGGTCTTGTCTTTTTTCTTTTTCTTGATTGGTTTCTGGGGCTTTTCTTTTCCTTTTGCTTGTATCGATGTAGAGCTCAGGATTTCGTTGTCGTTGTCGTCATCGTCGAGCTCGTCGTCTTCTAGGTGAAACCGGGTATCGATGTTTCCATTTTTATCGTCATTATCATCTTCGCCGCCTTCGTCCTGGCTCTCATCCGTATGCTCGTCGTCGTCGTCGTTGTCCAAAACTCTTCTTCGCTTGGATGATCTCCCCTTGGACTCCTCAATTGCCTCGGAGTCGTATCCGCGGTCACTCTCCTCCTCTCCATCGCTACCTGCTAGATCCAGGAACTCGTTTCTTTTTCGCGTGGCCATGGCTGCTGGTGTTGTGAGTTGTATCGTAGCGAGTGTTGTATGTTTGGGCGATCGCCGTGAAATTTTTGAGACAATCGATGCAAACACATCACGTGATTTGTCGCCGTGCTTATCGATAAGAAGAAAAAACGCTCGCGCCCCGCATTTCCTAAGCGGTAATTAATTACTCTTTATGTGCTGCATCATGTATGACTACATGTACAGATGCGAGTTCAAAGTTGACGAGTTGAGTAGTACATTTTATGACTTTGGTAAGGGTTTATGCACTGCTTAGCCACTAAGTGTGTATTGTTACTGTTTGAGTTGTACCTAGTGACCTCGGCTTAACAATTGTGTCAATTGATATTGATATTGTCAATGTTTTTCTCATTCGGTTCTTTTCTGCTCTCTCTTTTCTTCCTCTTATTCTTTTGACGAGGCTTTTTTTGTTTCTCGTGGTAGTACAAATATGTCACGGCTCGTGCACATGCATATCCGTGGTCCAATAAATGCACAACATATCAACTGATATATGCATGCAAGACAGACCGGATTCCCTTCCTGTTGGCCACAACTACGCTAGCATCCACTTCTACTATTTCTCAGTCTAGATCCTAAATAGAACGTGTACTCTCAACTTTTGAAGGGTTCATAGGCATTGTTGGCAGTGCATTCCTTTGCGCTGTTTGTGCGACGACTGCGTCTGACCGGATCGGGCGACTGACATTTGAAGAACGAGATAGATCGATTTATTTGGGAGAAGCTATGCAATTGGGCCATGAAATGCGGAAAATACTGGCATGATCTGGAATTTAAATTGAGCGCGGGGAAGGCGTTCAGAAATAATCATCTCTATTTACCTCGTGTTCTTCATTTCACTTTTCAACAACGGCGAATTGGCAGATGGGCTCAATATTTCAAGGTTTCCTTTTACAATGTCCGACACCCCAGGTGGCAAGCGGTTGATTATTCGACGGAATTTGCAACTGCAAAAAATAGTGCACACAAATCCCTACATGGTCACCACTGCCGACACGTACACCGGTGTGTCCTTCCAGTCAACACCTGATTTTCTTCAAAAGTCTTGCGCGGTTTACATCACCACGCCGCTCCACCCGGGACAATTGCTTTGGGCTTTCAACTATTTTTCCAAAAGGCTCGATATCAAAGCTGCCCTCGCAGCGGACAAGCTAGCAGCCGCCGTGAACGAGGCGTTTCCATGCAAATTCCTCGCTTGCTGGTCGCCCGCAAGCCCGCACGGCCTGCCAGAAATCCAGCAGGCTCACCACCGCATCTGCTCTCAGGTCCAGGCCCCAAAGCCCGATACGACTACCAATCACGTCGGGTTCCTGTTTCATCCCCTTTTTCGGGCTGTGCTTATTATCATGGACCACCGTTTCGATGGCTGTCAAGAAGACGAAGAAGAAAAACGGCCGGATATACAGCTGGTTCGCACGGGCGACGACGCGCATCTCCGTAGTGGACCGATTGACCTGGACCCTCTGAGGTTTGCGTTTTGGGTCAGCGATGATGGGAATACCCTGCGCGGCCGGTTTGAGAATGTCATGGCGCTGATTATGGAATGGAGACGGCGCGAGGATGATGCTAGAAGGGAGGAAGAAGAAGAAGATGACGATTTGGAGACGGAAAATGAGTTTTGAATGTTGATACCCATACGTTTATACCTATTTCGGACCTTATTTACTGGAAGAAAAAGAACCAAATCATTTGAAAAGATAGAAAGAACGCCAGTTGAACCATGCAGAATAGAACTCGTATCCTCATATCATCAGATGCAAAGTAGAGCCTACTCTGCGTCTTCCATGTTCAGCTCATCAAACTCATCGAGCAATTCATCCATGTTGATCTTGGGCGCCTCGTCATCGCTGTCGTCCTCGTCCATTTCCTCAGTAGTATCCATTTTATTCGCTTTGCGGCTCTCGTTCTTGGCCTTGTATAGCGACAGCGTGCCGCGTAGTTCTTGGTCTTCCTCAATGTCCCGCAGGAACATTTCAAAGTCGGCTTCGACCTTGTCCTGGTCTTGCTTGCGGCCAACCTCTTCCTCCTCGCGAGCCATACGCTGAAGCTTCCAGTTTCGCGACTTGGGCTTCTTCTTGCGCGCATAGTGCTTCCGCACAAGTATCACGTCTGGTATAGTCGAGCTTAAGTGGCTGTTTTCTTCAATGGCTTCAAAGTTGGGATCGTTGAAGTTTGCGCCTGTCATATGATACCCCATGGCCGAGTCGCCCACGTGGAGCACGCCTCCTAGATGGGTTCTTGTGAAGTAGGTTTTGTCGCTAACGCCGAGGTCGGATGCCCGTGCAACGGTGACTTCAGCCAGGAAGAAACGGCCCTTCGATTCTCCGACAGGTTCGATATCCATGATAACAAATTCCACGAGTTCCTGCACGTCGGCCAGATTCCTAAAGGGCTGTCTCCAGTAGACCGGTGTTGGGACATCGGCCGTTTGGAGTGTGCTGGGGTCCAATAGATTGATAGAATTGCCAACCCGATAGCACAGCGTCAATGGAGTAATGTTGCCCAGCGATCGAGCCAGTTTAAGAGGTAGCGCGACAAGATCATCTTTGCAAATCGGAATCAGCTCCACCGAGAAAGTAATTTTGTACTGTCGCGACGACGTGTGTATGTCCATCGAAATAAGCTCTTGGGATTTCTTGACTTTGACGGGGGCGACCGACGCCAGAAAATCCACCATCTTTTCGGCATGATTCCTTTGCGCAAAGTAAAAGTCTAAACCGTCTTTAACCTCTTTGATGTTGATTGCGTCCCGATGCGCGCGGTGCTTCAGCATTAGTTGTTCGAGGTACAGAAACGTTCTCTTATGGGGGACCTTCTGACGCACTTGTGCACCTGATTCGAATATGGTTAGTAGGGTATATTTTTAGAAAGAACGCAGCGAAACTTACAAGCTCGCCATGAATGGTGTGTAAATGACTTGGCGCAGTCGGGGCACTGCTGTGTTGAGACCACATACTCGACCTCAAAGGTCTGTTGAAGTATAGTTCCCTGGAATGCTTCTTGTTGAATGGTAATCTTGACCTTTACACGTCTCGAGTGCGGCTCTGTCCAGATGAAACTAGCATCGATAATTCGTACTTTCGACAAGCCCCTCAATTTCCGGAGGCATAGGGCGAGCAGCTCTCGAGATTCCAGCGCAGCGGTGAGCCAGGTATTCGGGGGTTGGAGCCATCTCTATATTCCACTGTTAGCATCCTCATGTTGAAACCTGTTGCTTGTAGTGGAACGAACCTCACAATCACGGCAGAAATGAAGATTAGACTCGCGTTGAATGTCTTGCGAAATGTCGACCGTGAGTTTTATACAGTCATGGCACAGAGCACCTATTTCGGATTAATTCCATGCACTCAAACTTCATAAAAACCAAAACGTACCAGCAGAAGCGGTGCCATCGATGGGAGAACCACAGTTGCAACAGAGAATACTGCGATAATTAGTATTTTGCTTTGTAAATTGCATCAAAGGACGAAACGCACGTTGCCTCTGTGTGCTGCTGCGCCTGAAAGTCCGAGATAGGAACTGCCTCATCCAAGTCCATCGACATTTTGGCGGTTTGAAGATTGGACAGCGACAAAGATTGTCATTAGAAATGCAAGTCTGGCGGGCGATATTTGCCCCTCCATAGAAACAATATTTTTTTGTGTTTGCAGTGTTTGCATGGCGGTACTGCACTAACCTATCCAAGACTAGTCCGTTTCCCCGACCTGCGCGGCTTCCAGAAGAAAAGCTCCGGCGCGCTCTTTCAAGCAGTCAAGTCAAGCCAAGTGAACCTCAACACGATGGCTGCAGCTTTAGCCAGGAGTGCGACCTGCCAGGCCTGTCGCTACAGGACACTGCAGACATTTGCCGCGTTTTCTGGACTGGCAATCGCGCAGACAACCCGTTTCCCGAACAATCCTCCGCTCAGACGCTTCTCGGCCGTCCCATCTCTGCGGACAGAGCATTCAAACCCCAGCGCCAGCCCTGTGGCAAATGACTCGAGCCACGAAGACCAGCAAGTGAATGATGCAACCACAGAGTTAGAGTCTGTGCCGTGGTACCTCCGTGTTGAACCCCCTGTTGAAGAGTCACATCAAGTGGCTCGGCGGCAGCAAATACCGCCTGTCCCAGAAAACTCCCCAGCGATCATGAAAGATTTATTACAGAACCTCTCTGTTGAAATTGGCTTGGACGACTTGACTTTGATTGATTTGCGCGGACGAAATCCGCCTTCAGCCCTGGGAGGCAATGTCATCATGGTCGTTGGTACCGCCCGAGGCATAAAACATCTCAACGTTTCCGCGGATCGCTTTTGTCGATGGCTCAGGTCGACGTACAAACTGCAACCATACGCAGACGGACTACTAGGTCGCAACGAACTCAAGATCAAACTTCGACGCAAGACTCGCAAGGCACGTGTTGCTGGCAGTACTGGATCGACAGTGGCCAGCTCAGATGACGGCATTACCACAGGCTGGATATGTGTCAATGCCGGCCTCGTGGAGGATCCAGGTGCTGAGACCCTTGCTCGACAAGGAGTGTTTGAAGGCTTCGGAAAAATCCAAAGCGGGACCAGGATAATAGTCCAGATGTTCACAGAAGAAAAGAGGGCGCTTATGGACCTCGAACAACTTTGGGCGCCAAAGCGGAACCGTCAAGTCGATCCAAGTTCCATTCCCGAGGAAACTTCCAAGGAAGACTCCAAGGTAGTTCGTCCTGGCTCCAATGACACCAATCACCATGAATCTAATCACCCATTATTTTCTATCACCAGGCCACACTCTAGCACCTCTTTTGATCAAAGGAGGGGATTTGCAACCAGTTCCACCAATCAACAAGATAATAAAAGATTAGGAAAGAAATTCTACAACTATCTTACAACGGAAGAAAAAATTTTCAATGTCAAATCGAGGCATCATCTTGGGACTGGTCCCAACGACTGTGATTCTACCCCTTTTCTACAGAGAATCCATGATGCTGCCAAAGGCTCCCAGCTTGAAATGTCGTTGCTCCGACTGACACTGGCTGCTGCTGGGGTAAGACTTCGTCATCCCGCATATACCAAGGAACACCTGTGGTCCGTATATATGGAACACACTGCTTCAGGCTTCACTTTGAATGAACAATATGGGCTTGACGTTGCAAGATCGTTTCTTGCTCCACGGTCGGAGGATCAAAGAGATGTGCTGTCGTCCACTCGAGAATCTGACGTCGAGCATGCACTTCGTGTACTGGATCATTTGTCTCTTGCAGGCTATCTTCACGTGCATTTACCTTTGTTTGTCATACTCTACGAGGCCTTGATCATGTTGTCGGTGGATCAGGATGCTGATACCACCAGTCAAAAATCTTTGCGTATTCGAAATGTTATGGAGATGTTTCCCAAGGAAATCTATAGCTTCGACTTGATGCGACTAAGGCTAGAAGCCAAAGATGTTGAAGGGTTTTGGCAAATTTGGCATTTCCTTCCTTTTATAAACGGTCGAAGGACACATAACGACTATGAATTTCTTTTCACATCGATGGCTTGGTGCGATGATGCTGCCAGTGCACGTGAAAGTCTGGCGACATGGATACCTATGATGCTGAGAGAACAGCCACCAATCCAGCCTAAGGAGAGTTTACTTTTGGCGATTGCATATTGCATACAGACTGCAGGCTACGACAGCCTGGATTTCAGCCCGGAAATGACATCCTCGCCATACTGGGCAGAACTTCGCCCAACCATTTTGTCTTATTTGAGGACGCTGCCGGAAAACTATCAACAAGTAGCCTATTCGGCTTTCTTGGAGAGTGAGACAAGGGACGCGCGAAAAGTAACTATTTAATTTATCACTGTATTACTAGGTTGTATAATAAGAATTGTATAATAGGAATTGTATTTGTCAATTGTAAACAAGACTGTAATCGAAGTCCTTCCTAGAGCAGAGGTATAACATCCATCATGATTCGGTCTGGTGGGTCTGCCGTTGAACCTCGGCTCACGCATCCGTCCAGCACTGACTTGACATCTTCATCCCGCGGCACCAGGCGCGTCAACGACCAGCTTCCATCGCAATCCCCAGCCAATTTCTGGTCCTGGACAGTCAAAGGGGTCGTGTATAGACGAGGATGTAGGTCGCATCTACAGCTCTTTGACCAACCAAGATGGAATACATGTCCGGCGTGCAGAATGACCTGGACGACTTGAAGCCGTCGCTCTTTGGTGAGCCACCCACACCATCCAACTATCCCCAACTGGCCAGACAAAGAAGCTAATCTTTTGGACTCACAGAGCTCCTTGCTGAGGAACAGCTCTCATCTCTCCTCCCCCCATCGATCCGTTACCTGCTTGCAGTCGCGACGCACCGACACCCTCGGTACTTGCTCCGGGTGCTGAACAACTTTGACGAGCTTTATGCGCTGCTGTCGCTCTTGGTAGAGCGGTACTATCTGCGAACATTCGGAGGATCGTTCACAGAAAACTTTTATTCTCTCAAACGAGAGCGCGTTTCATTTACCAAAAATGGAGAGATCCCTCGTGCGCAGATGGGCGCTGCAGCCCCGGTTCGGGAAACCCTCCGGTTGCGCACAGTTGACGTGTGGAAGAACCTGGCTGTCATGGTCGGACTGCCGTATTTGAAGCGCAAGCTTGATGAAAGCTACGATATTCACATCGCGCCGCACGCGTCGTCGCTGCTCGGCGGACCGCGGTACAACCCCCGTGACGGGCTTCCAGCAAACCCGACAATCAAGCAACGCCTGATGTTTTACTACAAGTGGTTCTTGAAAAACGTATACCCGTCGGTGAATGCGGCGTATTACTTTTCTATTGTGGCTTTCAATCTGGCCTATCTCTTTGACAACACAAAGTACTCTTCGCCGTTCCTATGGCTGATTGGCACACGCATTCGCCGGCTGGGCGCAGCTGACCACCGCGCCATTGCGAATATCCTTGAAGCCAAGCCTGGCAGCAGTGCTCGTCAGAATCAACGTCCTGGATCACCTCTACTCGGGCTGCTGAGCCCGCAGAACATATACCCGCAGGTCCTGTCGTCACTACGATATTTACTGCCTGTATCCATCTTTGCGCTCAAATTTCTTGAATGGTGGCACGCAAGCGACTTTTCTCGACAGCTTGCACGCAAGGCTACCGAAAATCTCGATCTACCCGCGCCGGTCGTCACCGGAATGACAGACCCATCTCTCAGAAAGGCGAATACATCGCCATCCGCACAAACAACATCTCCAACAACCTCCCTCAAACCCGCACTGAAGAAGACCTCTTCCCAACACCAACCACCAGTTTCATCAACATCTTACCTACCGATCTTCACCGTCCCACTCCCAACCTCGGACTCTGGCAACGCAAGCGCATGCCCCATCTGCTTGAACCCACTCACAAACCCTACCGCCTGCCAAACCGGCTACGTATTCTGCTACACCTGCGTTTTCCACTGGCTGAACGGCGAGCATGAACGCCAACTAGATTTTATGAACGGCGTCGACGGCGGCGCAGCTTGGGAGGACGGCGCCGCTGCAGACGAAGGCGATGAAAAGGATTCCGATGGCCGAGACGGGTCGACAAATGAGCCAGCGGCCGCAAAAGCTCATAAAAGTCGAGAAGGGAGGTGGGAAAGTGGCCAGGGGAGATGTCCTGTCACGGGTCGAAGAGTGCTCGGGGGGACGGATTGTTTGAGGAGGGTTTTGGTGTGAGATGTGAGCTAGCCAATAAGGTTCTGGCTAAGATTGTATAAATTATATATTATAAATTAGTAGAAACTGATTATCAGTGGAAAATTATGATTCTGTTATCTGCAGAGTAATCCCACGTGCATTTTGTATGTTTTAGGGTTAGGGCTAGCACGGTTGTTTCAATCCGTTTCCTCACATGGCAATTTGAATTGATCTGATAAATGTATAATTTGATCTCTCGAGGAATCAGGTTCGAGGCGTGCGGATTCGGAAGAACGAGGTAAGATGTCGTTGAAAAGATCAGGTGCTGACAATCGACAGTCACAGGTCCGTTTCCATACTACAGAGGTTGCTGAGACCGAGATTACGTCTTTTTTTGGCCAGTGTAAGCTTAAATGCAATCCCAATAGATGATTCATGGAAAGGTACATATGCATCAGAATACCACAAATACTTCTGCTCGACGCAGCATCGGATCATGCAATTCCTCGACGACCAACTCACGGCGCTGAAAAAGGATGCTGTCCTGACCGCACTCTGCGATCGCCTCGCGTTCGCAAGAGGGCTTTTACAAGCCGAACGGCAGCATAACGAGTACAACAAAGCCGCCGCCCAAACCCAAGTGCAAATGGTCTACTCACTCACCGCACAGGAGATCTGCTTGAGAAGTCAATGTTGATACCGTTATGTTTGAGTTTAACCAATGATGCTGAATCGTATTCTGCTCTCGGGCTTTCATTATAATTATATGCTAGTAATGCGTATCTATAAGACCCATACCCTAACAATTGCCTTAAGAACTGCCCAAAGACAATTAGGTAGGAACCGTATACGGCTTGTTGCTATCGAAAATCAAATGAGGACGCTCTTCAGCAACCTTGAGAATGGTCTGCGCAAACAGCGAGTTGGCCCAGGAGAACCAGGGGCGCGTGTAATCGGTGATGTTGTTGACATTGATCGACTCGTGCACCAGACCCAGCCGACTCGAGTTGACAACGGCGTTGATCGCGTCGAGGATTTCGGTATCGTCGTCGCTCGTCTGCGCCTGGACCAGGCGAGACATGGGCCAAGCAGCAGTTAAACCGACTGATTTGTGTTAGAGTTTCAATAGTTCTTCTTTTTCAAGGATAGACTTACTATGCGGACCACCGATTCCGCTAAAAGCCGAACCGCTCAAGTAGTAAGGGTTTCCATCCGCCTCCAAAAGCATCTTGCGCGTGGTTTGGTACACCGGGTCATCGGCTTCGACGAATTCCAGATAAGGCAGGGACAGCAGCGAGGGGATGTTGGCGTCGTCCATGAAAATGTGAGAGCCATAACCGTCGACCTCAAATGCGTACACCTCACCGTAGGTGGGATGGTCCACAATGCCGTGCTTCTGCACAGCCTCACGGAGGTTGTTGGCCCGGATGCGCAGATCATTGATGAGATTCACGTCTCCACCGGCTGCTTCAACTGCGTCGGCAGTCTTGCCCAGCTGAACGGCCATCATGGCGTTGGGCGGGATGAAGAACCCGAGGATGGTCGCGTCGTCACTGGGTCGGAACGCACTGCGATACAAACCAGTGCCCTTGTTGAGGGGGTTGCCAACGCCGGACAAGGTCAGGGTCTCCGTCCCCAAGGTGGTCTGGCGCTGGAAAGTGTACACGTTGCTGACGAACTGGTCATCCTCGTCAAAAGTCGGCTGCTGCTCGGCGTCCAGCAACTCCAAAACCGTGTTCAATGCCTTGTACCAGCGGTCGGTCAACCACTCAGTAGACCCGGTGGCGTTGTGGAACTGATTGCCCAGCGACAGGAAAGCGGCCAAGGAATCGAGCTCGTACTTGCACTCGAAGACCACAGAGGTGTCGTACGTAGGGTGCACGGTATCCTTCTGGGTATTTTCAGTGGCCTTGAGACCGCTGGGAGGCGGCGGCTGGAAGGCGTTGCAGTACGGAGACTGAATCACAAACTCAGCCTGCGTGTGGATAGCGCCGAGAATGAGCTGGTAGAGGGCCTCGTCCGTCTTTGCGAGCGGCTGGTACGGTTCCAGCTGGTTGGTGCTGTCACGCAGCCACTCAGCGGTGATGTCGCCGGTCACGATGAACGACTGAGCGCCCTGCCAGGACTCGGAGACGTTGCGCTTGAGGTGGTCCCCCCGCTTGATCTTGTTGGACGTAGTGCCGTTGACGTGCCAGGCCACGGTGGTGTCCAGGGTGTTTGGCAACGCATTGGTGAACAGCTGCGCGAGATCCTTGTCCACCAGCCGGGACGTCACGTCGGAGATGACCTTCTCGACGGACTGGGACGCAAACGTGCGGCATTCTGGCGCCGGACGTTGGTAGGGGAGCTTCAACGGACCATCACTATAAGGGGCACTGGCAGAGACGCTGTCAGCGGTCTCGACTCTTGCGGCGACGGGGAGAACGAGGGGACTTACTGTGGCACCTGAGAATAGTCGAGATAGTCAGGGCACGCACGACGAAGCACAGCCGGGTCGTCGCGAGGCTGTTTGGCAGCGCAATGGCCAGCAAGCAGAGCCAGCGCGAGGACGGCCGGAGTTGAAGCAGGAGTCAGCATGGCGATGCGGGGAGAGGCGGTGGTGAGCAGCAGCGCTCAGGAAGGAGCTAATGCGGCCTTATATACACCGTGAGCTGGCTGACGAGCAATCAATAATTAATTTTAATTTTAACCCGACCCGATCACATTGTCGTATTATTTGTTGGTTGGACGAATGCGGGCAAGAGGAGAAGCTGGGGTAAACAACCCGCAAATCCGGAAAAGGGCCGAAATCCCACGTTAACCACGAGTCAGCGCTTTTGTTAATAGTAGTAATTTGTTTGCATCGCTCGCTGTGTTCGCCGTGCTCGGCTTGATTTCTCCCGTACGCCATCGCCCAAGCAAGTAAGCAGAATGTTGATCTGGAAGCCTGATGTAACATTGCGCCTCTCTAGCAGCTCTAGCAGCTCTAGCAGGCTCTAGCATGGCCTAGGCGCGCTGCCGTTACGTTGCTGCGGAGTCATCTTCCTTTCGAAAGTTCTTTCGTTCGAATACCTTTCTATGGAATAGAATACACTATGAACCTTGTTGTACGAGCGGAGGATTCTAATTGATATTACTTGCCATTGAACAGCCTCACGGATATACATCGGGATCCAAGCAGGACAGACCAAGTACTGGCCGATCCACATTATATTGTTGCTCCAGCTAGATTAATAATATTATTACTTCTTCGAAAAGAATGACATGATATTTCCTTGCCCGGCTTTCTTTCCTTTCGACCCAGTCGAGCTGAGAGCAGGCTTCTTCTTTGGCGGCGCTGCTGGTTCGTCCTCGGAGAAGGATTCCCACACGGGCTCCTCGACAGTAACTGAATCTGTTAGCAAGTATTGCGCAGGACGCACGCAGAATGAGTACTCACCAAGATAGCCCTCTTCATCCTTTTTCGTTTTCTTCTTCATGACCTTTCGCTTGCCCCTGCGACGCCCGTTCGAAACAGTGACTTCATGTTTTGGCTCTTCAGGTTCAGGTTTGGCCTCTGGCTCTGGCTCGGGCTCAGGTTCGGGTTCGAGTTCCGCTTCTTGTTCCTCTGCTGATTCCGCATCGGGCATCTCTTCATCTGTATATGGGTCAGTATAGCCATGATACAGGCCGATACACCTACCATCGTCATCTTCCATCATTTGCTTCAACCTCGCTTCCCGTTCCTTGCGTGATTCTCGTGTTGACGTGTTTTTGTCTTCTCCACTATTGGCAAAAACATCTCCATCTTCTCCTTCATCCGCATCACCGCCATCGAACATGCCTATATCCAATTAGCATAGGCAGCTGGAAAGCAACTGCGAATCATACCACTTGTAGAACTATCTTTCTTGGCCTAAATAGCAGTTTAGTAATGCTAGTTGAAACAACAGGAAGTTCCTGATAAGCACTTACAGCTTCGGCGCCTGCTGCGGACCCAGTCTTCGCCTTGGGCTTTGTCTTGGCAAAGGAAGAGAACAAGTCCCCCTTCTTCCGCTGCGGTGCTGGTTTTTCTGCTTTCCCTTCACTCTTCTGCGGCGGTGGCGGTTTGGACGTAGTTCCTTGGTCACTGTCGCTCTTTTGGGAGGGCTCCTGTGTAGTACTGCTGGGCTTCGGGGCCGCAGGTGCAGGTGCAGCTGCTGGAGGCGGTGGTCTTGTTGCTTTTCTTCGTTTGACGTGTTCATTTTGGATCATTCCCCAGTGTTTTCCGTGTTCGAGAGGGTCTTCGTGTCCGTAGGAGGAGAGTATTTCGCGGCTCACATCTACCAGCGCATTCAAGTCTTGCAGCGCATTTGCTTGCAAACTATAGACGTGGATCATCGAGATAGACTCAAAGCTAGCTTTCGCGCCTGTGGTCCGTGTCATTATTGTATTCCACCAGCCAATTCATTCTTCAGGTGATACCTTCGAGGTCCTCTTCCTTGGCGAGGACAAATGTGGTGACTTGGGTGGGTTGCTCTGTCTTATCTGGCTGCGGCATAGAGCTCATTGGCGGACTGCTTCTCATTGGCACATCTTCGTCGTTCGATATTCCATTCTCAGTCGTCTTTTTCTCCGATGCTTGAACCCCGCAGATCAGATACGTTGCTGACACGCTCTTTGGCCGCTTTGCATTTTCGGTTCGGTGAAAATCAAAGAGCATCCTAACTTTGATTTAGTATTTTTCACAATATTCCAGAAATTGGAAATGTCGCATACTGCTTGGCAAGGTTGCTGTGGATTTTCAGGGCTCGACTGAGCAGTCTGTAGGTGACCTAGAGTATTATTATGAGCATCATTCATCCAATTTTGGACTGCACAGAAACCATACCGTGCGCTTCTCATTAAGCACATTCTCCGCCAAATATCTCTTGTAATCTGCCGCCATAATGCCTGTCGCTGGTCGTTGATGAAGAAGTCGAGCTTGTCTGGAGGGACGGAAGACGCGTTGGACCACTTAACGCGTCGCCGGGCTTGGCATTGGCTGCGGAGGAAAGAGCAACCCAGGTTTCGCGCAGCGTTGTTCACCTCCACTGTTCGCCTTCTCTGCGCTGGCACGAGCACCCCAGGACTTTCTTGTGCTCGACATTTTAATTCTATTGAATTGACTATGATTAACAGCCATCCGGTCTCTGCAATATAATCCCAGATGCGACTGCGCCCCCGCGACCATGGACCAAACCTTTGACATCCCAGACTCAACCGACTGGCTAAACACACCAGTATCGGGCGTCGCCTCAGTCGAATCTTTGCTGCGCTGTCAAGTCTGCAAAGACTTCTTCGACAACCCCGTCATCACCTCCTGCTCGCACACGTTTTGCTCACTTTGTATCCGGCGATGTCTCAGCGCAGAAAGCCAATGTCCGGCCTGCCGACGTCCAGACCAGGAGATCAAGCTCCGGCAAAACTGGGTAGTCCAAGAGCTGGTCGATAGCTTTCAAAATGTCCGACGAGATCTGCTGAATCTTGCGCGTGCGAGCGTTGTGTCTTCGACAGAGGATATTGATACATCGCAGCCGTTGGCCAAAAGGCGACGGCTGGATAATACACCAGGCGAACAGGTTTCATCACATCCAGAAACGAGAAGGACAAGGTCGCAGGCAAGAGCTGTCGAAGTGGAACCGACACCAATACCTGTTGATGAAGATCCGCAAGATGCCGATTTCGTGCCGGGTATGTAATGAGTGCCCAGCTTTTCTATGCTCAACTGACAATCTCTTCTTCTAGATGATGGCCTCGTCGCTTGTCCCATGTGCAATCGCCGGATGAAGGAAGCAGTCGTGTTTAGTCATTTAGACATCTGTAAAGGGCCGACACAAAGAAGCAGAGATTCTCGTATTGCACGGTAGGTCTATGAAACCAAGACAACTCTTGTTGTTGCTAACCAAGCATACAGGCCTCCTCAACACCCCCTCCAGAGCCACCATAGCCAGCAACAACAAAATACAAAACCACCAGAGCGTCTACCCGTTATAAATTACTCGCTGCTTAAGGAGAGCGCATTCCGCAAGAAACTGAAAGACCTAGGCATACCAGACTGGGGGCCGCGACCTCTGCTACAAAGACGCCATACAGAATGGATGAATCTGTGGAACGCAAACTGCGATGCTAAACTCCCCAAAACAAAGCTAGCCCTGCTGCGGGATTTGGAGATATGGGAGAGAACGCAAGGCGGCATGGCACCGAACATGGGCCCTCCATCGGGGCCAAATGCCATCATGGCGAAGAGTTTTGACGCAGGCGCGTGGTCGACAAGCCACGGCGACGACTTTCGACGGCTGATTGAAGACGCCAGGAAAAAGAAGGATATGCAAATTCGCGCCAAGGAACCAGAAGTCGCTGCTCCAGAAGTTACTGCTTCGGGGTCGTGGAGCCAGCCCCATGGCGCCAATCTTTCAAGCAGCATCACCCAAGTCCAAGTCAGCACCGCTGCATTGCCCGAAGCACCTATAGGCCTCGGAAACCCTATGGAAATCGGTAGTATACTAGCAAGTAGCGAAACTACAGCTCCAACAGAAATACCAGCCCCAACAGAAGCACCGGCTCAAACAGCAACAAACACGGCTGAAGTACAAAATGGCGGCGGCGGGGGAGTAGTATTGGATGCATCTTTTGCACCGTATAGCTGACATTAGCACTTGACATTAATTGTGGATATCCGGCTAATCTATGATACATAGAGAAATCATGAAATATGTGAAATGTACATATGGCGCATCCAATTAGGGGCATTAGAATCTTTAAATAAAAAAAATATCATTGCGCAGGGACAGGCTCCTCTTTCTCCTTAGAGACTGTCCTATCATCCAGAGACATGTTCGACATCTTCCCGATACTCTCTGCCAAAAGCGAATCTTCCCCTGCATCCACGTTCTGGAGCTCCGCCAGCTTGCGCGCCGCTTCGTCCGCTGCGTGTTTCTGGTTGTCCAGCTGTGCCAACCGTTCTCTCGTCTCTTCTGCCTCTTTCTCCTCCTTTTCCCGCACTTCTTGCTTCTCGAGCGCCTCCAGCTCGTCGTCGATTTCGCCCTCGTCAACAACAGGACCAGCCTCGTTGATGATAGTGCCGACCTCGTCGACCTTGGACATTTCTTCCCGCAGGTTGTCGACCACATTCTCCACTGTTTCGACACCGCCTGTTTGTGCATGTAGACTACGCAAGACGCTAGTGCTGGCTTCCATGACACGCACAATGTCGACTTGGTCGGCGGCCTGCTCGATCTTATTGTAAACATCTTCTAGTTGGTTCAATGTGTCGGATCGCTGCTTCAGGTTATGCTCGGCGATTTTCTTTGATTTGAGGGCCGAGAGAGCAGAGACGCGGTTCTTGTTATTGAGCGAGGTCTTTGCGCTGGTGTTTAATTCGTTTATTTTGTGCTCTAGCCGTGATATTTGTTCCGTTAGGTTGGATATTAGAGTCTTTATCGATGCTATAGTTGAATCTTCCTGTGTAATCGGTGAGGCGTCTCCACCGCCGTGGAACTTGATAGTCTGTATGAACTGAGTTAGTACGTTATAATCAGACTATAGCCTGCGAGCGTTACCTTTCCGTCATAGGCGATCGCGTTGATATCTCGCGAGAGATAGATCAGTAACATATCAATATCATTATCAGACAGCTCTGCGTCTTGACCTAGCACCTTGCCGAATCTTTCTGCAAACTTTTCCTTCGAGTATATCCGGTCCAAAGAAGAACAGTCGCGACTTGCTGCTTGATCGACCACTCGCTTTGACGTTTCCTATCGCACGCATTAGACTTTTCCCGGCCATGTATCCGATGAATTATGCATACCTGGAGGTTGTCCACGAGAACTAACGTTTGAACACCCAGAGTTGCGCCTGACCCAGCCACGAAGCCTTTGAGCTGCCTGAAGCCCCAATTCATGACGTTCCACGGACTCAAAACTCCCGGATCAAGCCTCCATCGACTAGCTCTCAGACTGAATGAACTGGATTTATAAAGCTCTTGTGGAACCATGCTTCGTTTCTGGATAGCCTCGTTCTGTGTGACAAATATGGTCAGCACTGTAAATAACCGTGTCAAGAGCTGCGATTTGTTCTTACGAAAACGCTCGCCAAAGCAACTGGCCTGCCCCATTCCGGAATTTCGAGATTGCGCAGGAGATTCTCGTTCGTAGTGAGTGATAAAAAGTCCTTTTTTTGGCCGCTTCCAGACGCTACATGCCCGGCCAACGCGGCGTTCGTGAGGGCCCTTTGCCATGCTGCCACATTCACTGCGTAGCCATCCGGGTTGGTGTCTTTTTGTATTGAGAAGTCAGAGTATAGCGACGGTAGACGGTTCCTAAGAGAAAAAATATTAGCGAAATAAAACAAACACTCCGAGTCCATAAGCCCGCACCTCCTGAAAGCATCTTCGTGAGAGAGGATGTAGTCTATTAGGTCGCCCATGGCGACGCCGGTAAATGCTCTTCTCTTCGGAAAGTTAAATCAAACGAGAAGCATATTCCGGTAGATAAAAGACCAGACACAGGTGCACAGATTTCAGTCTCGGAATTTCAATTAGTTCAAGTTTAAATAAGAGTTGAGCAGGTCTTGATTGTTTACGCTTATCGCGATCTTTGACGACATCAACCCCGCTCACCGCCTTGGCTTCCGCCCGGCAAAAAAGGATCGACGCGATAATCCCAATGGGGATTAGCGGCTTTCTTATCTATATTGTCAGCTTGTATACAGATCTATTTTTTCCAGTTACGTATTAGTACTGCTTCTGGGAAGGATTTATTATTTAATTTTGATTGCACAATTGCTGCTTCCGTAGTTTTATTTTGATGAATGCCCTTCAATGTTGTGAATTTGCCATTCCTAATTCTGGTTGGATCCTCGCTGTTTGCCTTCTATAGTCGCCTTTTTATACAACGTGCCATCGGCGCACAACATCAATTGATCAATTTGAGGCTTCAAATTACAGGTTCATATTTAACATTGAAAATGCTAAATTTTATCCGTTCAAAGGTAACGACTTTATACTCCCGGCCAGAACAAATTACTCTACACAACATTTGAAACTTTCCAACCTGCTCGAAATTTACTATCTTGGATGGGACAGTTTCCCGGAGGCATAGTTGAATTACTTACCAAAAAACCCCAAGTACAATATCTAGAAGAAACTTTTCTAATAGAGGAAGCCAACAGGAATATAAAATTGCAACTCAATTTAACAATTTCCATGCTCAAATGCGCTAATATCGAATGCGTTTCCCCCTTATGGTTACTTCTTGAACCCGAGGGATCCGTTCATAGCCACACATGCCACTGACGAGACCGAACTCGCGATCATTCTGGCAGCTCGGAAGATTATGTAGACCACCATGAATATCTTCATACATTAGGTCATCCCATTCCTCGAGCTCCATCGTCTTCCAAAAGAGCGTCGTTGCTACTGATGAGAGCGTTCCCCCATTCTGGAGGAAATTACGACTGTGATTAGGCCATTCGTTTGAATTTCGCACCAGGTGAAGAATATTCACCTCTGTCGGAAGCATGTTCTTCTTGAGGCATGAAATGAAATGCTTCCATAACATAGAAAACCCTATGATCATCTCCTTGTTCACTGCGAAACTTTGAATGATATGCTCTGGCAAGTATCTAAACAGGTCTTTATTTTCCTCACACCAAGTCGGGCCATCCAATGAAACCCCATATGTGTAGATAAAGTCGAAGGTAGTTTCGGCAGTAGATATGAGCATGTCACGCAATCGAGGACTGAGGAAGCCGCCCAGGCAACTCTCACAGGTGCATCCAAACTTCAAACGTGAGATCTCAGCTTCTGAAAGGCGTTCCGGTGTAAATCCTTTTAGCAAAGCCAAGCAAAATATCGTAGTTTGATCATATCCTGAAAACAGATCTGATATATCGGTACGTTTAAACATGTACTGGTCAATTCTCCGCTTTTTGTTCATTGACTCTTCCAGAGCATCCAGTGGTGTGCTTCCGTCAGAATTTAACGCATGACATAGTGTCGGGTTGTTGTGTATCAGCCATCGTGTGCTCTCTATCTTTGATGAACATGAGACAAGGTGAAGAAGGGTGTCTCCGTTATCATTCCTCGCTTCCCATATGATATCATTTAGATGTATGTCAGCGAATATAGTTTTCAGTCGTGTGAGGCATTCTGTATCATCAATTGTCGGAAGTGCCATGGCTAAAATATCCATTTCCAACGTAAAAGATGATGGCTCAAAGGAAGGCAAATCGAAATCTTGCTCCGGGTTTATCTTGTGACTTGGATGATTTCGATTTGGGGTATAACCAAGCCAGCGCGAGGAACCAATTCTTCTAAAGCCAAGGCTTCTCCAGAATTGGAGAGCATCATTTATAAGTAGTTTCTCAGACTGCCCTTCGTTGGAATCATTATGGGAGTCCTCCTCGTGTTCATCTTCACTGATGGTCATTGCAGGTGAGGTTACTGCAAAGAATCCCCGGCTTTTTTTCGCCGTTAGCTCCAGGATTGCGTGGGCTAACATTGAATCTACTCCTTTACCTCGATTGCGTGGAGATAATCGAATATTACCAATGAGAAGTATATCCCCGTCATTTAGCTCGTCGTTCCAGATCCCGGAGCCTCGTTTGATCGGGTGGTCCTTGAACTTGGGCTGCAAACAGCCAAATCGATCAAAGAGCTCAAATGCCAGTTCGGCCAGTTCATGCTCTGGTCCTTCCATATCCTCCCAGAAAGTGTCCGCAATCCGACTCTTTCGAATCAGATATGCCTTGCAGTTCGCAATTCGTGGTTCCTGCGAGCAACGATCTCGTTGAAATCTAACTTCCCCATGAATCATTTCCAACCATTTGAACTCCGAATAAGGATCTACATAATCCTCCCAGTCTGGAATCTGAGTTTCTAGGTCAGATGTCAAACTTTCGGAACTAGTATCAGACATATATTCGCGTTGGCGGGCTAAAATTTCCTCTAGCTCATCCTCGTCGATATCCAATGGGGTCGCCATCGTTAATGTGTAGTTTGGCGAAGACGTGGTCGAACCACGCCGACGAGGGTCCCATCGGTTAGCTTTGTAAGGCGAAAAAAGCTTCAAGTGCACTTTAATTTGTGGTGCTGTATGGTGTTTCTTCTTGGTTCCGGTTGCACGATTGTATTTCTTTTTATCGATTCTCCCGGACCGATTCCTTGAGCTTCCTCGTGAGAGCATTATGCACTTAATAAGAATGTTGGGATTGCATATGGGATAATAGGGCTGGTTAAGAATCAAGTCTCCGAGATTTCGAAGCGTTAGGAGTTTTACTAAAGCGCCCTGCGGTTCTTTCTTATAATGGGGTCCTCCTAGGCGCCATATTTCCTCATTTGGTCATCTTAATGCGGCGCAGACAGACTAGTAACTACCCTGCATGGTAAATGCGCCTTGCTGCCTGGTTTCAGCCTTGTTGCCCAAACCCCATTCTTCCTCTTTCGATTTGTTTTATTTCTCATGATTATTTAATTATCGTGTCGACCGTAGCGAATCAGTTTCCACCGCATGTACAAAAGTGATTGGGAGACATGGACATCCCCATGACTGAAGCCGATCGAACAGCGACCATCGACCAGCTTCGCGAAAATATTTTTAGTCATACATCACTCACTTTTCTCCCTCGTCGCCAAGATGGTTTTATGAAAGAATATGTTGATCTTCCAGGAGGAAAAAGCATGTCTATTCGTAATCGAATCAAACTTATTCCCGATAATTATAAGAGGAAGTTTCTCAGACGTGTCGAGACTGTTGTCCAGCATTCCAAGCAGGCTGATTTAGATAGCTTCTCTGAATTCAACTGGGAAGCGGACGCCTGGAGAGATATCTTTGGTAGACTTCGAGATGATGAACGACTCCGCATGTAAGTATCAAATTAGTTTTCGGGTTCTCTCGACAAAACCGTGGCGGCTTATCTTTCTTTGTCTCAGGGATAAGCGCGAATACAACTACAAGGCGACTGCTCTCGATAATGTGCAAATTGAAACGGATCCAGATACAAAATTGATATATATGGGGAAAAGAATTCCGGACATCACTTTTGGTCTCTCCGTGTATGAGTCCGGAGACCCAGAAGACGAGGGTGTTGATGAGAGGGAAAGAAGGATTCGAAGATCTCTTCAGAAGACTCGACTGGATAATAATATCTGGAGCCTTGATGGATTATCTTTGGTCACTGATCCAAAATGGGGCCAACACACTCTTCTCTTCCCATTTGCAGTATATGAAGCCAAGAAGAACCAATAGTCCGAAGTTCAGGTTAAGCTACAACTGAAGCTTGCATTCAATACCTATCTTAAAATGTTAGACAACCTAGTTCGCAAACCTGGAAAAAAGGAGTACCAATCGTCTGAAAGCGGAAGCAGAATGTCTCCCATATTTGGGTTTACTTCCAGCGGCAGTATGTGGAGGATGTATATTGGTTATCTGCCTAATTGCGTTCAAAATGATCCTGATTCGGCCGATGATCCTCTTTGTGATAATGATAGCGTGAGTTGCAATCTAAATCTTTTGATCTGTCTTCATTATGGTACTGATCCTATTTTTGATCGTCAGCATATGAAGTTGATATGGTGGGGGGACACACGTAACCGCCAACAAGCTGGTGAGCTCATTGACATGGTTGACCAAATACATGAATATGCAGTAACTACACACCGACCATTTGTGGCTAGCCATGTCCAAGAATGGATAATATTTCTAGTGCGCCACTCTCGTCAAAGGATGATGTCTGATGGTTCTGATCTAGCTGCTTCGGGGAAAGATGTAGAACCTGGATGGTATTCGATTAAGGACAACGGGATGAGGGTACGCAAATTACTAAAACCAAAGCGCAAAAAGGGTACAGCAGTCACAGATGACGATTTGAAGCGGTCAATCCTCGAGGCAGGGTTGAATGAAGCCGAGAATAAAAAGACTGGATCGTCCCCCCGACGGCGAGGAAGACCGAGAAAGGTGCAGAAAATAAATCATGTTCATTAGGTAGGTTTCAAGGAGTTCATAATCAACTTTCACTATTTAGTTTCCAGTGTTACAATTACATATGTAGTATCTCACTATAGCCTGCTTATTGTCATCATACGAAACTTTGAGATATACATCTGCCTATGTAGAACTACGTGTCAACGGTAACTCTGCCCAAGTAGCATATATGTATATGATATCTGCAGTAGCTCTTGTACCTTCCTTACCACTCCTTGTCGCTTTTACTTGATATTCCTAACATTTTGGAATTGATTCTGGCTGAGTCCTTGTTATTTGCCTTTTATAGCCGCGTTTTTATACAATCACCGCTGGACCACACACATGTGCAAGCTTGATCTTCCCCATATCATTGAAAGGTAATCGTGAAATGGGTAGTTTTATGTTCCCAAAAAGTTTATTCTGGCTTTCAACTTCAATTTCTGGCGGAATCGGAAGTTATTCAATGTTGTAGCAGTAGATTATGTAGATAAGGCGTCGATTAGGGCAAACCGGAAATGGCTATTTTAACTATGTAGATCGGTCAATTTACCATCGAATTGAATTAGGTAAAGATTATTAAACATGATTATTACCCTATAATATACAGAGTAATGTGATCTGCAGTTTCTTGAATTTTCCCCTCACGTCGGATATTAAAAATGTACGAGATGACGTAGGACTGTCCTTGTACGACCCATGCCTTTCTGTCTTCAATGTTGGACAGAAAACTTGGTTGTGTTACTCACGCAGCTCTGGGGAAATTTATAAAATATTCGAATTGCTGTATGATTTCGAAGATCCCTGCTAGATCGCTGACCCCACGATCTCGTCCCGGCCAGAAATAGTCACACAAATTTATACCTCAAACATCATGGCTTCCCAGTTGAATATCACGGAAAGTTACAATCAGCCAAGACTATAATCACAGAGACCTCTAACAGGCTAGTGAAGGGATATCCTGGTAATATCATCAACAACCAAAATTTTCCTGCTAATAATTTTTCAATTTAAAAATTTTCTAGCTAGTACAACTAAACAGCGCTTAAGGTGCTTAGCACTCGGTAATGATCCGTGTAATGATGCAAACATAAAGACTAAGAGGACTAATAGACTAGACTGGTTTTGGAACAAGGCAAACCACTTGAACTGGCCAAGACTGAGTTTGAAATGAGTCTGCATTGGTTACGAACCTTTGCTTCAATGGAAATCAAGGATGAAGTCATTGAAGATACCGAGGAGAGAACCATCACCCAGACATTTCCGCCAATCGGTGTATGCTGTGGCATTGGTCGTCATACAACCGCTACCATTTCAATATTTTTTGAGCAAAATCCTCCAAGTCACTGGCGAGCAAGACGATGTCCTTCTCGTTTGGGGGGATGGGGGGCCGATCGAACACTTTCTCGAACTCGAGGGTTAGTGGAGCACCCCGGGTTCGTGCGGGCGAGACTGAACAGTCCACGAGTACATCCCCTACCTGATGAGCTTTGGTTCTTGGGGTACGCCCAGCCCTTGGAATGTACTTCAAGAATTGTAATGTCTTCGCTGTCTTGTCGATCTTTAGACAGATTACAACATTCACTTTGCCCTCGGAGCATTCGATCCACCATCTGGCGTCCATCTGGAGACGGGCAAGGGACTCTGAATCGCCTGCTTCGATTACTGTAGTGGGCCAGTCATTGTTATTCGGACGAGTTAGATCGTTGATCAGGCAAGTATCTGGCTCTTTAGACGTTCGACCGTATTGGCCGAGAACAATTTTTTTAGCTGCCCCTTGACCGCGGTATTCGTCCTCGTCGAGGCCCATATCCCGCGCGGCAAACATAATCTTATTACCAAAGTTGACGTGCACGCGTTCATGATCACGACCGGATATCTTCACGATCAGCGTATTTATGTCTTCAAAATAGGTCAGACGCCAGTGAAGGTGCATCTTATCGCGGTATTTTTCGATCGTTACGAATTTTGCCATTGACACGTTGGAAAAGGCTATATACGCACGATTCTTGCGAGCGTCAATGATATTTGTCATTTGGGCGATTTCGAAAAAAGGAGTCGGAACACAGTCATTAAGAAGCGCTAGCTGGGACGAATCCCAGCTGTTGGCTTTGGCTTCTCCGGGGGTTTCTTCCATTTGTATGCGAAATTTTGGAGAGAGGAGACTTCTCTCGAGTCTCTCCGATGTGAACGAGGGCCATGCTGCTCAGTGTTGACGTAAGGATTACTAGTCCTAACAAATATTAGTTAGCGGCCCATGGATCACATTTGCAGGCAACTTACAACCCACGACCGTTCAGGTTGGTTTCTTTGAAGCTCAAAGGAGACTATGAAGACCTTGGTGCCTGTTGAATGAATGGTTTCAGTATTGCCTTCAGTCCGACAGCCTTGAGAAAACATACAATATCGCGCCCCATCGCTGACACTGACTGCGATGTCAATAAGTCGACGCAGATTAAATCTTAAATACCGCTTAGAAAGTTCATTCTGCTCGTTGAATCTAAATCTCCGCGATTAGCGATGATCGCTAAGCGGATCGATATCTGGTGTATCGATACAAGTCTTCTTCCGAAATTTTCGTGTCTTGGATGACATCAATAAGTAGCTATTAGATTATGTATATAGAAAACGGCGGCATACCTGTTCCATGCGCTGTTTCTGTACAGAGCTCTGGGAGTGATGTTGATTGTCGTCCATTTGAATGGAAGCGGGAAAGGAATCTTGCGTTTGGGAGCTGACAGCAAGGGATATGATGGAAATAGATGCTGGCACGGTTTGTGAGAATTCGGGGGACTTTTTTGCATTCTGACGATTGAATAATGATGAAGTCGTTGTTGAGCTTGGGATCATGCAACGCGCAATGTTAGTTGTCCGGGTGTATGCAATTTTGTAACACGCGTCAATATCAATTGATCAATCAACATGTGCCACGGTCAACTTTAATGGTAAATCAATTGTATTATCAACATTGAATTGATTTTTCAAGTTGAAATATTATACAGCTGTTACTGCAGGTTCCTACTCGCAAACCATGTGGAAATATTTAAAGCATCAACGTAAAAATAAATTCGTGAAATGGCCCACCAAACTCCCAGCATCAACAGCCGTGCTGTGATACCACCCGTATATGCTCGCGATCTATATATATATGACATGCATGAATATTCCTATGGACGCCTGCCAACCATCAATTCATTCATCTATTCAAAATCGTCGTCCAGCGCCTTGGTGCTCTCCCCTTGGTGCTTGGTCGGGCTGAGAGGTCCATTGTCAAGCGGAGAAGAAGCCATAATAACCGATCGACGATTAGCCCTCGTGTCTAGTTTCTCGCTGGTTTCTTCTGTACCCAGCTCCCCAACCACTCTCGTCTCGTCGCTGGTGTCGACGCCCTTGGACTCGAGGAATTCGACCTTGACAGCGTGCTTGAGATTCTCTATGAATTCTTGCATATCCGGCATCGGGAAGACACCATCTTTGTCTAGAACTTCGGCGTATAGTCGATCCGCGTCTTCCAGACAGGCCGAGGCAAGGGCAGGTTTACCCAGCCTCAGCCAGGAATCGCCTGCGAGTATGCTCCACATCGCTGCTTTTCTACGACGAGCTCCCCACTTGGCACCTCCTGTGCTGGTTTTTGATGCATAGCAAGCCGACACACGCTCCGTGAAGAGAGCTTGGCCAATTGGACCAGTAAGTCCCAGCTCCATAGCACGCATTGCCCATCTGGCTGCTCCTTCGGTGGCTGATCCGCCTCTGGATTTCAAGAGTTCAACTGACAGTGCAAGACATCGCAGCGTGTTGACAGCGTCCGAGCATCTGGTGAGGTATGAATAACAGGCAGTGTCAATCATCTGATCGATCCCTTCGACTTTGCTCTTGACAGCCGACGCCAAAGGGTTCAATAGTGTGCTAATCGCACACATTTCGTGTGCTCCTGCATGATATTTCCATGCCTTGTCATTAGAATAATCTGATCGAACGAGGTCATAAGTGGATGCAGCCAGTTTGTAATCCCGTAACATAAATGCAAAGTCTCCCAGCTTCCGTAAGAGTGCTTCCGGGACGTCGGGTTTATAGAAGCCTTGCGAAGCATCGTAGTTTCCAGTCATTCCGCCCGACGAGCCCGACGAGCCCGATTTTGAGCTAGAGCCAAATCCAGTCCATCTTCGCGACATGGACATGAACCGTCCGCTGAGTCCTTTTCGCTTAGAGGCTACCTGATCATTCCATAATGCAACTTTGTTTTCCATAAACGGAACGACAGACTGGACAACCAGCTCGCGTATGAGTGTTTTTATAGCGGTGACGTCGCTTTCGAAGAGGTAAGCAACCTCGGTACCGAGGTCTATTAATGCACCTAATTCTAGAGTTAGTGGACGTCACATATTCCAAAAGGGCTGCCCTTACTTGTTTCATTCATTTTCGAGAGCTCCTCCTCCGGTGACAACCACTCACATGGGGGAACTTCAGTGCTGTCATCATCGGTGACCACACATTGGTCGCTTCGTAGTCGTAGAAGATGGCAGTGCAGTCCAAAGTGGCGTTTCATCTGATCGTAGAGCTTCGTCGACTCGGCGATATCGTCCCGGTCCTCGTCATGAACAAGCACATAATACCGAAGGAACTCCGAGTGAACATAGGAGGGCGGCGCTGTGCTGCCTTGGCTTGTTTGTGTATAGAGTTGCCGAAGCGATTCTAATGGGGTCTTGTTGCGCGAACTGATAGTAATGACACAGGCGACTGGGTGGGAGAAGGTTTCGTGAGGGGTAGGTGCATCGACGGACAGCAGTCGACGGAGGAGTAATTGATAGAAGGGTGAAGACACCGATGTACTGCCCATCGGCGACTGAGTGAGCTGCGACCACCTGTTTGTTGCATCGTCGGCAGAGTCTAGTCTTTTCTGGAGCACTTCTTCAAGCTGGACAAGCGGAGAGACCGGCGGGGTCGTGGGATCATTCTGTGTCTTTCTTTGCGGAGACAATTCCACGAACCGGATGCTGAAATCATCCCATCCACGACTTGATCCAACACTGTCTCGCACGACGACCTTTCCCGTGATGTTCTCGCCGAATGGTCGTACCAGCTCTCGGAAGCCGCCTTTGAATCCCTTTTGCCTGACCAATTCCTCCGTATCATCCGAAGCGAAGATCGCGATTGACGGGGAAAATGAGCGTATGATCAATGACCGGATGCTGTCGGACACGTCCGGCAGGCTTCCCAGCGGCGACCCGATTGACGTTCTATTCGGTAAGGAGACGGAGCCCGACAGCCTGTTGCTGGGCGAAGCAGATCGAGACGGGGACTCATTTCGATACGGCAGCTGCGCAGTGGACGAGGCTATGGACGGGGAATCTCGCAGATCGGCGCTGAAAGAGCGCGGCGACTGAACGGTGTCGGCGGAGTATGTCGACTTGGGCACGACAATGGGGGCTCCTGAGAAAGATGGCGGAGGCTTGACCGGGGCTGCATCTTCGGGCGATGTCATGGACGACTCAAGAATGCCGTGATTGTGGGCGGGACGTGAAACTGTGTAGAGGTGGCTGCATTTATGAGTTGGGGACGAGGCGAGGCGGTGCGTGGAGGGGCATGCAAGCAGTGGTGAGTGTTGCGAGGGTGTAATTGATTAGGTGAGGTGCGTGAGCCTTGAGGGCGGAAGCCGCCATGCGGGATCTCATCTCTCTCCTTCCTGCCCGCCTCCTCCGAACATTGTTGTATGAATACGCCTTGCAGCATTCATCTGGACGTCTCACAGGATAAACAGAACTGGCTGTGCGCAAGAAAGAGGCTGATTCAAAGCATCGTTCACTCATTGCGCCAGGCACCCAAAAATTCGTGACTCATATCGAATTGTTACGTCGGCACAAGCATTTTCTTCGCTTCCGCAGCAGCTGCCAGTGTGAGTCATGCTGCATTTATAGCCACATAAATGCTGAAGGCTTGGTCGCCCCTGTGGGAGAATAACGTCCAGCTCCTTTGGAAGATCGGCTATCGCGAGTATTCTTTGCTCCCCGCCTCCCGCATCGCCGTACATGGGCGTTTTGCGCCTTCCCTGAACCCTCCACGACGCGCTCTTTTCATGCCAGCCCACAGGATCGAAGAAGACACCCCCCAACGTGCCAACAAGAGGCGGCGCGTCACTGCGTCACCTCGCCCGCATCGAAACAACAGCATGGCTGTCCAGACGGAGGAGATCCGGCAGCCTCTCCCCAAAATCGAGCTCACCCCGCTCGAGCATCTCATTGAACGACTTTTGCTTGATGTAAAAGCCTACATCGAGCAGAAAAACGAATCCACAGGCCAAGATGCACAACAAGAAATGGTGCTGCGCTTTACTGGTGGATGGGTGCGAGACAAGCTGCTGGGCGTCGACAGCCATGACATCGACGTCGCAATCAGTACAATGACCGGCTTTCGGTTTGGGAATTTCATGAAAGAATATTTGGATGACCCAAAGAACCTGGCTAAATACAAGGAGAGTGGAAATCCTGCACTCAACGATAAGGAAATCGTCAAAGTCTATAAAATCGACGCCAACCCGGAAAAGTCCAAGCATCTGGAAACAGTGACCACCAGAATCTTTGGACTAGACATCGACTTGGTAAACCTACGAAAGGAGACATACTTAGAGGACAGTCGAAACCCCCAGATGGAATTCGGGACAGCTGAAGAAGACGCCCTCCGTCGCGATGCAACCATCAATGCGATGTTCTACAATCTGAATACGTCAACTCTGGAAGATTTGACAAACATGGGCCTTGAAGATCTAAAGCGGAGGCTTATCAGGACACCGATGGAAGCATACCAGACGTTCAAGGATGACCCTCTGCGCATTCTTCGACTCATACGATTCGCGAGCCGGCTAAGCTACCGCATCGACGAGGACTCAAAACAGGCTATGCAGAACGAGTCCATCAAGGATGCACTCAGGCTGAAGATTAGCAAGGAACGTGTGGGTGCAGAAGTAGAGAAGATGCTTCGGGGTAAGTGTTCAGTACTCGTCGTAGCCAGAACGCACACTAAACATGAATAGGACCGGGCCCCAAGACCGCACTGAAGCACATCGACACACTCTCGCTATACTCCACCATATTCGCCAACCTAAGGGACGACGCACAAGCAGACACCAAGTCCTGGTCGCTTGCTTACGATGGCTTTGACAGGATAGCCCATCCTGCCGACAACGCAGATGACCTTTCTCAAAAGACTAAACATGTGCATGATCTCCTCCTTCGCGATGAAATCGATACATACCACGCATGGACAGTAACCGCCTTCTCCCCTTGGGCGCTTGTCCCCATCCGTCCTATGAAATCCAAACAGGAGAAACCACCGGTCGTTGCACGCGCCGCAGAGGTGGCCAGAGACAACCTCCGCTCCGACAATAAAACAGTCTGCATTTTGAAGGAATCGGTTGGATACTTTAGAGAATTTACATCACTCAAAGATAGCTTCATAGCGGGGGAAATTCCGGGGACTGAATCCGAAATAAGAGTACGCGTTGGCCTTAGCGTACGATCCTGGAAGAAAGACTGGCGAATGGTCGCTGTCATGGCATTGCTCCAAGAGATCATGGCCGGTGCCGAATTCTCCAATGGTAAAGTAGCCTTCTGTGCTTTTTCCATGTGGTTGCTAACAGTTGACAGTGATTGACGAGTACGACAAATTCCTCTCCTACATTGAGAAAGAAAACCTGCTCGACGTGACGGAACTGAGACCAATTGTCAACGGTACTGAACTCTCGGCAGCTCTGGGCGTGCGCGGTGGGAGGTGGCTGAGCCCAGCACTTGAAATGCTGATTGAATGGCAGCTGCTTCATCCTGAGATAACAGAGAAAGAAAAGGCTTTTGACGAGATGAAGCGAAGGAGAGCCGAGTTTGGCGTTTAGATAGGCAGATAGATGCCCTCCACTATACGCTGTTAAATAACAACCACAATGGGAAGACCAGCAATTTAAGTGTGCAAAATGTACTACTATACTGCCAAGTAGATTTAATGCGTAGAGGCCGTGTTTTGCATTCTCATGGCCGTGATGTGATGCGCTCTCCCTGCGGGTAAACGAGTGTGGAGAGACTTCCGCCGTTGCGCTGCCCGCTTTTTCTTTACACCTCTCGATGTCAGCCTCAGACCGATATCGCGACATTTTCGATTTCGCAAGGCCTTGGCGAGATGGAGAAAACTCGCCTTGCTGCGCGAGCATATATCAAGCGCACAAACAATGACATATTGGATGGTTTCGAGGTGGAGGTTAATGACGAAATAGTAACATTGCCTGCGTTACAGAGAGAACTGTCGTCTCCTGACACTCAAGATTTATCTGTCGTGCGTACAATATTTCTTCGGTTTCTAATTCAGAAAATCACTAACACGAGAACAGGTGAACGAGGATTTACTGGTAGTCCAGAGTGCTCTAAGGAAATGGAATTCCAGCGAACCTCTTGGTGCGGAGGACAGAGAGGCAGCACAGACGATCTATGCCTGGCTGGCGCAAACATCTTTGCCATCGTCGGAGTTTGCTCAAGCTCTCGAAGCTGAATACACAGATGATAGTCAGTCTAACATCGCATACGAGAGGGCTTTAAATTAATATCTTGCAGGGTCGAAGAAGATAAAGTTGACGACAGCGCTAAAAGCAAAGCAATCAACTTTCAATGTCGCAATTTCGTGTATTGAAGCTCTGAATAACATCTTGCCTGCAGCTGAAGCAGACAATGCGGCGGACATTTTTACAGCTCTTGCAAGCTTCACAAACGCGCGTGATCCATGGACAACTAGCAAAAGCAGCCATGACGCCCTTGAAGTGCTACAGACATTTTTGCCATCAGACAATCCTCAAAAGTACTGGGATATCGTGGAAGAAATATCCAAATCAAAAATAAGGCCGATCTTCGCAAAGACAAAAAACATAGCCATTACTGGGGCTGGTCGAAAAAATCTTCACCCGACGCCTCAACCCAGATTTGACGGGAATATCTTCAACCCCGAAGCGAAGCCATGGAAACATGTTGATGTTTACGCAACGACGGTTTTGGAGTGGGCGATTTCACAATATACTGTAAGTTTTGTATAGGATTAACCATCGAAACCTCAATCTGACGCAATCAAAATAGCCCTCCGATATTGCACGCCTGGAAAATCAGTTCCAGTTCTATGTGCCGCCCATTTTGTCTCTTTTAGACGACGAGAGTCCGTCATTCAAATATCGCGGATGCAATCTTCTTATCAGATTCCTCAAACCTATTCAATCAAGCAACTCAGACCTTCTCCGACGCACAAACTTATCTTCTGTATTCGACGACGCTCTCACCCCGACTCTCCTCTCTCTTCCAACACTCACACCAGAAGATGAAAGCCTGCAAATACTGGGAGTCACGTACGAAGCGCTACTACTCACACTCCAAACCCGCTATCACATTGGCCATTCGACATCAGACGAGGAAGACAACAAAGCAGCATACACGTCCCGGCTCACGACCCTTCTCCGCGACAATGTCATTTCATCATTTCACCACATCAGCTCATACACCCCAACCAGCAACACCGAGCCTTCAATGCTCGCTTCATTCCCGTACACGCGACTATCGACATTCATTCTGAACCAGTTAGCGACCATGATTCAGCACATCGGGATCCACACAACAAAGCACCTACAGAAAATAATCCCTGTTATCTACAACACCCTCACAAACCCATTCGGAACCGCACATTTACCGTTACTCGCAGCCGGCGTGGCGGTAGCGCAGGCCGTCATTCTCAATTCGCATCCGCGGATATGGCGGTACAGAGGAGAGTTTCTCGCTGCGTTTTGCGCGTGCTGGATGAATGTTTCTCGGGATGAGAGGGAGACCAATGATATTGAATCGAAAGCGCGGTTACGGAATGTGATGAAGAAGCTGCAAGGAGCAGCGAATCTCTTAAATATTGCCGTGCAAAGTGCGGTTAGCGTTGAGGAAGAAGATGTGCGAAGAATATATTGGACAGGTGTGGCAGAGGGCGATGAAATCGACATGGGAAAGGAAGTAAAAGCTTTGGTGGCGGCTGACAAGAATCTAACGGGGCTTTTTGATAAAATTGGGGAGGAGGATTTAAGTGATGATTATTTCGATTAACCAGATGAATAATTACAGGGTTCAACGTCTTCACCATGCATAAATTGGGTATCTATAATCGATCATTATCATAAATAACTACATCAAACCCCCTTTCCTCACTGGTTTCTCCAGTAAAATTCAACATTGTCCAACATTGTCCATTACGCATCAACTCTCTGCTTAAACAAACTCTTCCCCTTCAACCATTGCCGATATCTCTTGTATCTCTTTTTATCACGGTCCTCGGCAACAACAGTCAGAGCGTCTTCATCCACCTTGAGAAACTCTGCATAATCGGTCAAATCCTCTTCCGCAATAAACGTTTCTCGCATGCCTCCCGCGCTGACACCACGGGCTTTATTCACGTATTCCAACAACTCCAAATTCGCACCTCGTTCGCGCAGCGAAGATGCCGTTTCGAGATCGTCGTCGGATGTGACAACCAGGGGGACTTTGAGAGGATGGTTGATGTAGCGCTCGTACTCCTCGGCTTCGGTAGACGTCACCGACGGGTTCAGCGAGTCTGATACTAACTGGTCGAGCGTCCACTGTGCGATTTGCGCTTTGCTGGGTGCTTTCCCAGTGCCAGTGCTGTCTGTCAACGACGTTGACATGGATGGAAGCGCAGGAATGGAATTGCTCAGTGTCGTTTCTTTCATGATTCCCGCTGATGGCGGCCGTTTTTCGGCCGACGGTTGTTGGCGCTGCCAACTGCGGATGGGTTCCATGACGTCGAGGCCACGAGATGTGCCACTTGTCTGATCGCTTGCAGTGTCTGGTTCTTGGATTTTGACTCCCTTGCGCTGATGGCCCAAGGGTACCGTACGTTCGCGACTTGCTGGTTCGTGTGGCGGGGTTCTGACCACAAAGGGGCTCAGGTCGTACCGGCCGCCTTGGGTAGAGCGGAAGGGAAGATACTTGAGAGTAGAGTTGAGTCTCAATGGATAAATCTTTCCAAAGGATGTCAGTGATAGAGGACGGTAGTACTCTAACCAGTAGTCATCGTAATACGTGATGGGTTTGTCCTTGGGGGTTGTCGACGGAGGACAGCTGCTAGGCTCATCTCTCTTTTCCAGATGCTCGGGTGTGTACCAAGTGATATAGTCTCGTCTCTTGAGCTCGAACCAGGCCTTCGGATCTGTATGGTGTAAATAGTAGTCTGTTGAGAGGTCCCAAAGCATGGGCTGTCCGTGAGTAAAGGTATAATTTCCGAGGAAGAGGTTGTATGCCTCTTGGCGCTGCGCATCCAAGAATGAATTGTTATAGTAGCGCTTGAAACTCTCAACCATGTCTCTCGACTGGCTGGTCCATTGGTTTGTCTTGCGGTATGTTGCCATAGTGTTGACAAGATGCGACCCGCCATACTGGATGGCAATGGTATCTCCGTGGTCATGCCACATATTAGTGAACATGTTGACAGCATCTGTGTCATAGTGGACTTGCTTTCCTTCGATAACACCGAGGGCATGCAGCTGATAACCCAACGCCCTTTTGGCGATGACAAATTGAGCAGCGTTTGTTCGATCCAAGCAATCAATGCAGTTTGTCCTCACCACGCCGCTTTGAAGCTGCAATCCCGACTCCCGGTCGTCACCATTCCTAAAAAACCCGGTGATGGGCAAAGCATCAGACGCAATATCCTCTAGTGTGTCAATCACGTTTTGGTCGCGGCTTTTGGACGCGCGGCTCATGTCCCATGCCTTGTATATAATTTTCTTATCTTCTGGTAAGAACTGGTTGAGATAATCCACGGCATTATTGTATTCCTTGAGCAGTTTTGACTCCCTAGGTGTACGCTCCCTCGCTTTGATCAGGTTTAGGACGTATATGGGAGCCCCGTATCTTTCAAACAGGTTATCAAAATGTAATGCAGCAGCCGAGTAGAATGGATCAATGAGATTGAGCTCAATGTCCGGCTTCGGGCTCACTCCAGTGCTGTCCTGGGTCCAGTAAAGAGGAATACTACCTCGATGTTGCACATACGAGGTGAATCGCGGATTTGCATAGAGTCGAGGACCCGGAGAGTGGAAAGAAGTCGTCGTTACCTCGGAAACTATTTGTTCGGTTTCTACATCGTTGGCAACGTAGCCCAAGTCGTTCGCTCCTCGTTTCAAAAACCTTGCACCGGCAAAAAATCGGGAGCGACGGGCGATGATTGTGATATATACAGACCGCCCGTAGACTGAGAGAACGGACTGGTCGACATAACCATGAATAATAGGCAGACACCAGTCATATGGAGTCTTGAGGCTAGCAACGACTGGGCTAAGAAGGTGGTTGTTCCATACAAACATTGAATTGTGATCGTACTCTGGTAAGCTATGAGGGTCTTTGTGGAGGTGGGTGCGTTCGCGACAAATATTATGCTGCAATGTGCGTGTGATATCGTATGAATTACTGAAATAGAACGACCGGGACAGGTCGAGATTATTCAATATCCCTATGTAACGGGCCTCTTCAGGGTTTTTCTCCGGCCGAATACGAGACGAAGCCGATGTAGTGAGTGGAACCAGTTCTGTACCGTCAACTTGATAAATAAAGTGACCCCCAATGTTGGCCACCGAGCTTCTCTTTGTGACCAGCAGCATGTAGTATGCACCGGTAAAGCGGATGAATCCAAGCAACGCCCATGCGCTACACTTGAGCTTTAAACCTCCCGAACTCTTGTTTCCATCTTCAATAGTCTCGAGTAGCTGATTCATTTCCTGTTTAGTATAGACAATTCCATCTTCATTGAGACTCAAGTCGTCCGACTCGGACGTACGGTCAATCTTGAGGATCCGATAGCGGGTATCGAGCTGGTCAATACCAACTAGGTAGTATCGCGTTGCCGTTTCATAGAGAGTGAATTTGTGCATACGCACAACGCCTTCTTCGCCAACCTTTTCGTAGAACGATGTCTTAATTCTTTGAGTTGATGTCACCGGGGAGGCGGTTCTTTCAAAGGATGGTGCGAGTGGCTCTTCCTCAGCGACTGCGAATTCCTCGGTGTACTTATCGCCCGTGGAGGTCGGCGGGTTGTACGACAGCTGGGGGAAGAAGCCTTCTGCATCCTTGCCGAGTTCGTCCGCGATGTCATCTCTGATAGTCGGCGTGCCATCTGCCGATGGAGGTTGAGCGATTTGGGGCGTGCTGCCAGATGCCGCGGACTGGGAGTTGTTTCGCGAGAGCACGGGATCGGAGTACGAGGTTTTGAGAGGTTCTATCTGCGTCGAGGGCGAGCGGGATGCTGGGGCATCGTGGGCAACAGTCTCGGCACTGTTGTTGGCAGCAGCCCGGCTCAACTCCTCTAAGCTCTCCATATTGCTCAAAGCATTTTCATTTAAGACGGTCAGGAAGCTGAACGTTGAGAGAACGTGAAGCTATTGACGCAGAAGTGGGGATGGCCGGCCAACTGATTATATAAGCCAAACATTACATCACAACCGTCTTTACTAGCAAACTGAGCTATTATCAACTGTCACGCAACTATCGATGATTGAAGCGGATTTGGCAGTTTGCAGTTCATCAGATGCCAGATATCTCAAATCTACAATGATCTTTGAGATGAATTGCGGGGTATTCTGGGGTCTTTAGCGAGGTTGATCCCCATAGCCACGTACCGAGGTACATGATGCACGCTAAACCGCAATAGTCAACACCACTCCTGTTATATTTGACTGCAATGCTTCAACGATTCCCTCGTCTGACCAATAATCCTGAATATCTGCTTCTAAATACATTTATTGGCAGCATACTGATTTATATCAATTGATATTAGCGTGATGTCTCCCATAACAGCACCATACAGCGAGCCCCTTCTCCCGCAGCTCGACATCAAGAACCCATACTACACTGAAGTCCACCACAACCTACGACGATATGTCCGCGAGTACGTAGACACTAACATTGCTCCATTTGCTCACGAATGGGAAGAGGCCGGCCAAGTGCCCGAGTCGGTGCGCCTGCGCCATCACCAACTGGGCTTCGGCATTGTCCATCCGCTCACCAGCAGCGAGGACTCTGCGAACCTGTCTCTTCCCGGCAACGTTCCGCGCGAGAAATGGGATACCTGGTGCTCTCTCATTCTCACCGATGAGTTGATCAGGTGTGGCTATGTCGGTGTCGTCTGGGGCCTGGGAGGTGGAAACGGCATTGGAGCTCCTCCGATTGCACGTTTTGGCACGCCGGAGCAGAGGCGACGATGGCTGCCGGGTGTGGCCAGGGGTGAAATTCGGTTTTGCCTGGGGATTACTGAGCCCGATGGTGAGTGTCTAGTAACTCTCTCGCAGGATAAAGCTGATTGAGGATGACTAGCTGGCTCCGACGTTGCGAACATCAGCACCACTGCCAAAAGAGAGGGCAACTATTATATTGTCAACGGCGCGAAGAAATGGATCACCAACGGAATTTGGGCCGACTTTTGCACTGCAGCTGTACGCACAGGCGGACCAGGCCGTCACGGAGTCAGTCTTCTCGTGATCCCTCTTAAAGAAAAGGGCGTGACTCGTAAGCGGATGCATAACTCTGGTGTGAACGCTAGCGGTAGGTGTCTTTTATCTGAATATATGAAAAAAGAAACACTGACATGTATATCAAGGTTCAACGTTTTTGGAATTCGATGATGTACGAGTCCCAGTAGAGAACTTGATTGGCAAAGAAAACCAAGGCTTCCAATACATCATGTCAAGTGCGTTTTCCCAACATCCAACGAAAAAATAAAAAATAAAAAAAAACTATTTCTGACCTTTCAGACTTCAACCCCGAGCGTCTTTCTCTCGCCTGCTCAGCTCTCCGCCTAGCTCGATGCTGCGCCGAAGACTCCTTCAACTATGCGGTCCAGCGCGAGACATTCGGCGCCCCATTGATAACCCGGCAAATCATCCAATCCAAAATCTTCAAATTCGGAATGTGGATAGAGCCCGCCCATGCGTTCCTCGAACAACTCACATACATCATCGAATCGACAAAGGACCGCCCGGACTCTGTGAATATCGGCGGCATGACCGCCCAGCTCAAGGTCATGTCGACCAGGGCTCTGGAGAAGAGTGTCCGAGAAGCACAGCAGATTATGGGAGGAGCGGGATACAATAGGGCTGGAAAAGGTGCGCGTGTAGAGCAGATTAGTCGTGATGCGCGTGTTCATGTTGTGGGTGGTGGCAGTGAAGAGGTTATGATGAGTCTGGCTGTGCGGGAAGAGACAAAAGCGCTCAGGGCGAGACAGAAGGCAGCGAAGATTTGATTGTATCATAACTGGATGAGAGTTTATTAGTTACATGTAAACAGGAAGAAAGTTGACATACTACCCAAAGGACATCTGGCGATACATCAACATTTGAATCGTCCATCAATTGTCATTTACAAACCGAGGTGGTGTGATAAGTAGAGCGACGCGAATAAACATTTGAAAAATTGTGGAACAACTTCTATACGTGGCAATATTCCAAGAACTACATATGTAGAGTGGAGCTCGCTTCATAATTCAACAGTCGTTACAAATACAGTATCGTGAAACCCACTCACGGGCTCAACATGCAATATATCGAATCGTTTTCAGCGCAATAAATTCCAAAGTAAAGAAGAGAAGCAGAACACATGATAACCCGAAAATCTCTCTCCATCAACCCCGTGTTAAATGCCATCTACCACCGCACCGACTCTTCGACCATCTCAACAAGCTTCTGCAAATACTTCCGAACGTCCTTGCAGCCAAATCTACGCCGTGAATCGGGATGGAGCATGCCCTCGATGCATTGCGACAGCGATTGACCAACAGATTTGCCGTTAGCTAACAGAGTGACTTTCCCATAATCGATCTTGTCCTCAAAGTCATAAGGAAATGTAATGTCATCGCTGCGGGTGAGTTCAAAAAGGAGCTGTTGACGTTCCATCCTGGTGTTGATCCGATACGTGAGCTCAAACAAGATAACGCCCAATGCAAAAACGTCCAACTTTTCATCAATAACATACTCGTTAAGCGACGATATGCGTGGACAGTAGAATTCAGTGCCGACATGGCGCAGTGGTTTATTCTCAGCAGTCGTAGGCTGCGAGTCGGTGCAGTGTGAAATATCCGCGACTAATCCAAAGTCTCCAATGCGCGGCCGATACGTATGTGTAATGCCATTTTTGTGGCATGAATGACATGCATCCTTTCCATTTTCGAGAAACGACAGAAAGATATTTGCTGGCTTCAGATCGCGATGTACAATGCCTTGCGAATGGAGATATTCAACACCGGAGAGTATGCCGATGAAAAACCGTAAAGACGGGAGAAGGTGGAAACAATGACGCGGCGTTGAACGGCCCTGCATTGGTCGCAGTACGCCTGAAGGGCTCAAAAAAGTGTTCAGGGTTAGAGGATGCAACGACATTTGAATATGGAGTATGATCTTCTCTTCCCGAAGATCTTGTATTGAGACTTGTAATTTGGATTCGTCCTCACTCATGTCGTTGGTAAAGATGTCGGTGTCTGTTCTATCCCACGTCGATGTGTGCCCGTGAGAGAGGGCTCCAGGTTCAGATTCGCGCTCAATAGACTCAACATCATCCTCCTCTCCATTGCTGACGGCAGCACTCCGAGACGAGACATTCGTTAAGTTACTCCGCTGACGACGGTGGGACCTGGATGCTGTGGGTTGTGTTGGTGGCGAGCCCAGTTTTGAATCGCCCTCCCCTCCGTTGCTGGAATGCTCAAAGACAATACCACAGCTCTGCTCATCCTCGGCGGAGTCTTCCGGTAGAGTGTCCATTCTACTGGCCAGGTCTGGTTCAGATTCCTGAGATTCGCTTCCCATGTATGCTGGATTATCTTCGACCCATGCACCAAAGTAACGCACCACGTTTTTGTGATCTAAACGAGCCAAGGTTCGAATTTCTTTCAACATGGACGTAAAGTGATGCACGCCTTCTTCCTGTAGCTTCGATAGGCGCTGCTTGTTCAGTGGTATCTTTTTCACTGCATAAGACTGACCATCCACATGATGTTTGACCTCGAAAACTTGACCAAAAGAGCCTCGACCTAGGAGTTTCACCTCAAAGAACTCAGTGGCGTACCTGGACGAGCGATCTGGGCTTGGCCCTGGCTGAGGATTCGCCGTCATCATGGGCTCATTTGGGGAACGCAGTAAGTGGTTAAAATGAACCAGGCTTTGAGAAGGGCGACGCTGGTTGTCGTATCCTGGGTATAGCTTTTGCGTGTTCCAGGATTTGTCGTGCGAAGCTGTTCGCACAAGAGTGTTGACGCTTGAAGAACTACCTTCAGGTCCTCTAGATGATGTTCTAGACGGCACTCTAGATGGCACTAGAGACGATACTATAGATGGTGCTATAGATGGCGTTCGGCTCCCAGGAAGAGTAGGCGTGCTTATGCCTTCATTCCCAATCTTGTCGAGGCCGTCGCGATACCACTGACGAAACCGCTCGAAGCGGTCAGCATCTAAGCCTTCAGCTAGGATACCAGTACTTGTCAGGAATTGAGATTTGTTCTGATACATTTGCTTTGCAAGTTTCTTAACCTCGGGTGACTCGCGTGTGAATCTACCCAAAGACCCAGCCTGGGCATTCAGGAAATCCGCAGCGCGAGTGAGACAGTAGAACTCGAGCAAAGAGGACGACATTAATGTTTTATGCCCATCAGGTCCGAGATCCGAGGCAAAGCCGGGGATGCCTTCGTTTCCAAGAGGTGCTTGTTGTTCTTCCAAGAACATCTGTTCAAAGTCTACCGAGGGGTCATATCCCTGTTCCTCACGAGAATTGGAGGGCCCGGCTTCGGCAGTTCCCAAAAAGGTGGCGTCATTGCCTTCTTCGGAGGGCGAATCTGGCTCAGACGACGAAATGTCTGCAGGCGAACGAAACATGGACATATTGAAAAGTATACACTAGGAGGGGAATGCTTCGTTTCTGGAGTATTGACAGTAAGAAATGAACTTTTGTCGAGCATTCCCAAGGGATGTCAAGACTTTGAAAAAAAAAAAGAACAAAAAAAAATAAAAAGATAGAAACAAATAAATGGGCCGTATCGTATATAAGTCGTGAAAGGAGGCTCAACATTGGAATCGCTGACACGGTCTACTCCGACTCGCGAAGCATGCTTTGGAAGGAAATGGCCATAATTGTTTCAAAGGCCCGGAAATGCCCAGAGCAGCAGCCAGTTTTTGCAATTCGAGGCGGGCTGCTCCCTGGATATGCAGTAGGATATATAATTATTTCAGATGAAAAGGACGAGGCAGGCGCAAGTTGGCTGAGAGCAGGGCGTCACGTGCGGCCACTGACTCATCTGGTTCTCCCCACCCCCACCTGCCCAATCAGACACATTGTGGATGGAGCCTCGCAACGTCAACTCTTTCTTATGCATTCTATCTACAGGCTGGCCTGTACCATGTTATCAGGCCAGATCGCTCGTTGCCCTCGACCACCCGGTAACGACGTACCGATCGACGCGGTCGGAACTCGAAAAGGTTGAAAATGCCCCGCTGACATTGCTCCGCGTTTCCACAGGATTCTATGCAATGTACAAAAATGCCAACGAAAGGGCGTATCTCACGGGCAACAAATGTCATCTGGTCGTGATTGACACGTCACATGGAGAATCATCGTCGTCATCATCAGACATCGACAGTAACAACCCTGTCGCAGATAAAATGCCTTTTCTGCCTACCGAAGCACAAGAATTTAGGCAGCGATTAATGATATCCCACAGCTGACTGTTCAACTGGATCGTCCAAGCCAATAACCTCAACGGGCCAGCGAATGGCATCTCGCCAAGACGGATCAAGAGTGGTGTATATCGAGTGCAGCAGTCGACGGGGCCATCCGTTCATCCACCAGAAATCGTCCATCTTGTGCAAGAGTATACAGTAATGTGCCAATATAACCAACGCCATGGGCCGTCGATCTCTCAAGTTTGAAATAAAAATTGGCGCCACACAGATGGGCCATCTAAAAGCCCATGCAACTGCAAAACCGGAATGAACTTGTTGGAACGTGGTTGATATTTCATCGATCGCGTTTTCGCTAGCCGCTGTTTCCTCGATAGTTTGTCCAGTCACGGTTAGATCCAAATTGAGCTTAAAGAGGAGCGAGATATTTTTTTCTATGTCTGCAGGGAGCGGCTTTTCTGGCATCCGCATGCTCTCCAGGACAGTCGGAATCCAGCTGTTGGAAGTATTGAGCCATGGCTTCGATGCCTGCAAGATTTCCGAGACACCGCGGCATAGATTGTAAATTTGAAACATCCCTTCAATTGGGGGTAATGCCTGCACCCCGGTTGTTCGTAGAGAAGCAAACGCTAGCACTGTCGCAATGCTAGAAAAGGCAAACATTGCTTCACTGTTGGACGGCGTGATGTTGTCCAGCTGTCCCCGAAATAATCTGAGAGCCAATGTTTGATGACCCAACGCTAGCTCCAAATATTCCTTGACTCGTTCACTATCCTTGTTGAGATGGACCAAGTGCGAAGCCGACAGCGCGAGAAGTCCATGCATTAGGAATGGGTGAGACAATGCAATCTTGGGCACTTCAGACTGGAAGGAGTCCGCAAATTCACTGTGACGAGAAATAGTCTTGTAGCTGACTGTAGAATAATGATGCATCAATTCCAAATCGCGCAAATGCAAGTCCGACGGAAGATGACCGTTTCGCTGAGGGTCCAGTATATATAGGGGGTCTGAATCTGGAGGCACAAGTGTCGGAGATGCTGAATGACTCGATTGAGCACCCTTAGTAGAGTTGAGACTATTAGCTGAAGGAACTCTCTGCGAATCGTGTTGGCCAGGCTCATTCTGGGCCATAAGGCGACTCTTTACGGAGGATATTGAATAGACGCAATTAATCTCATGCCTGAGGCAATTATTGCAGCTTGGAGTGCCCTCATCACACTAGTCCGCACATCAGCATAAATCAAAGATTACCTACTGACAGGATGCTAACCTTGATGCGTCGCTGTTTACACTGGACGCAGCCCAGTCGGCTTTTAGTGTGCGTTCGCCGGGATCTCATGCTTCCTCTATCTGTACGGTGTCCGTGCTGAATAAAATCCAAGTACGTACAATGTGCACCATCATACAAGCGTATTTGCTTCCACTAGTGATTTCGAGATTCTGGTCAGCGTCAAGTGATTGAGATGGTGCTCAAATGTTGCCGGATGGAGAACACCACAAGGCGGCCCATTCTCCGATTGCAGTAAGAAAGTTCTGAATGTGCAGCGAGCGGTTAAAAGGAATTTGTATCTGGGGGAGTCCCTGGGGCAGACATCTGGGTAATCAGCATAGCCACAAGTTGTGGTTAAACTTAGGTAGTCAGTTGCTGCTTACTGCTCGACGTCTGAGATCAGGCGGTGCCGGCCTCGGCTGATTGGCCAGGGCATTGGACCCACTTTTACAATCAACGCGAGTCACGTGCGGCACGCGTAAAGTGGCGCGACACGGCGCGTCATGCTTGGCTCTTTCTCCAAGTACCGCATGCCAGAGTTGTTGTCTGCCTGCGTGTGCCCCAATCTTTGATAATTCGCAACCGGAGTACCTGCCCTGCTTGCGTTCTGATTGTATCTTCACCATGGCAGAAACTACGAAGCCGCCAAAACGCATCCTCGGAGACGCGACAATGACGTCTGGCAATATTCTACCCAGCACGCTTTCCAAGAAAAGAAAGCTCGAAGCAGACGAATCCTCCGCACTCCTAAAAGTTGCCCCGAGAAGCAGCGGCGTCAAGAGTTTTGGCTCGAGTCAGGCCCAAGCGAAAAGCTCTTTCGAGGAAGACCTGGAGAAGTTGAGTCAAGACATCCATGGTCTGAAGGAAAAGAACTCCGAGAAAGACCAACAATGGGAACGACCACCACTGGAGGGGTTCGACGCAGCAAAGGACAATCTGTGCTTTCAGCAGATTGATGCCGAGGAGGGGGCATTAAGTGGCGCGGCAACTGTGAAGCTCTTTGGTGTGAACCAGGTTTGTACTGAGTTGTTGAGAAAAGAGGTGAATTCGTGCTGACATTGCTTAGAAAGGGAATTCCGTCCTCCTCCATGTCGAGAATTTTCGCCATTATTTGTACATCGCCGCTCCGTCTGGGTTCAAACCAGAGTTCATTCCTCAGTACACCATATTTCTCAACAACAAGTTTGGGCACCCAGTTGTTCACTCGACAGAACTCCTGATTAAAGAAAACCTTTACGGCTACCACGGCGAGAACAAGAAAGCTTTTATTAGGATTACGGTTATAGACCATAAGGATATTGGTAAACTGCGCAATTCTTTGGAGAAGAACTTTTCTTCGTTCAACTATAAAGGTCTATGGCAGTCGGTCGACGAGGGGGGTGTTATGACATTTGATAACATTCAATATGTGTTGAGATTTATGATTGATACCGGAGTAAGTTTGACGCCGACTTTTGAACTTCAACCGTCTAACTAGTCGAACAGATTTCCGGCATGTCTTGGGTGGAAGCCGAGGCAGGCAAATATCAATTGATCCCTCAAAATTTCAGGCACTCGAATTGCCAAATCGAAGCGCGTGTATCTTACACCGACCTTATCGCTCATTCCCATGACGGCGAATACGCGAAAATGGCTCCACTGCGTGTCCTGTCCTTCGATATTGAGTGTGCTGGTCGAAAGGGCATTTTCCCAGAGCCGAACCAGGACCCGGTGATCCAGATTGCCAATGTTGTCACCCGATATGGAGAGCCGAAGCCTTTTGTGCGAAACGTATTCGTTTTAGATACGTGCAGTCTTATCGTCAACACTCAAATCTTGGAATTTAAAGACGAGGCCAAAATGCTCATGGCATGGAAAGACTTTCTCCAAAAGGTTGATCCAGACGTGATTATTGGATATAACATTTCCAATTTCGACTTTCCGTATCTGCTTGACCGCGCGAAGCACCTGAAGTGCCAGGAATTTCCATATTTTACGCGACTGAACACTACGAAGTCTGAAGCTAAAGAATCCAACTTCTCGAGCAAGCAAATGGGCAATCGTGACACAAAATCGACAAATACAAATGGAAGAATCCAACTCGATCTTCTTCAACTAGTGCAAAGAGATCATCATCTTCGAAGTTACACTCTGAACTCGGTCAGTGCCCATTTCTTGGGCGAGCAAAAAGAGGATGTCCACCATACGATGATTACAGAATTGTTTAATGGTACCCCTGACTCACGGCGACGATTGGCTGTCTACTGTCTCAAGGATGCGTACCTGCCACAGAGACTGATGGACAAACTGATGTGTCTAGTCAACTACACGGAGATGGCTAGGGTGACTGGTGTGCCTTTCAACTATCTCTTGTCTCGTGGTCAACAAGTCAAATTTATTAGTCAGCTTTTTCGCAAAGCTCTCCAACAAGATTTGGTTATTCCAAATCTCAGCAAGCAGGATGAGGGCGAGTATGAGGGTGCCACCGTTATCGAACCTACCCGAGGCTACTATGACGTTCCCATTGCAACACTTGATTTTGCGTCTCTATACCCTTCTATCATCCAAGCACACAATCTTTGTTACACTACCCTTTTGAACAAGAAAGCTGTGGAGGTGTTTAAATTTGAGAAAGACAAGGACTATATCGTGACACCCAACGGCGACATGTTCTGCACGCCAGGCGTTCGGAAAGGGCTGTTGTCTCAGATTCTTGAAGAACTTTTGGGCGCACGAAAAAGGGCGAAGAAAGAACTGGCTATCGAGACGGACCCATTTAAAAAGGCCGTGTTGAACGGTCGACAACTTGCACTGAAGATTAGCGCGAACAGTGTGTACGGTATTACGGGTGCAACAGTTGGAAAGCTCCCTTGTTTGGAAATTGCCAGTAGTACAACCAGTTATGGTCGTCAGATGATTGAAAAGACCAAAGCAGAGGTTGAGGCAAGGTACACTATTGCAAATGGATACTCGCATGATGCACAGGTCATTTACGGTGACACTGACTCGGTGATGGTCAAGTTTGGAGTCCAGAGTCTCGAGGAATCTATGAAGCTAGGGGAAGAAGCGGCGGAATACGTGTCGTCAAAGTTCATCCGGCCGATTAAACTGGAGTTTGAGAAAGTGTACTTTCCGTACTTGCTGATCAACAAGAAGCGCTACGCGGGTCTTTTTTGGACAAACCCGAAGAAGTTTGACAAGATGGACACTAAGGGTATTGAGACTGTTCGTCGTGACAATTGCCGGCTCGTGCAGACTGTCATTGAGACTGTCTTAAACAAGATTCTTATTGACCGAGATATTGACGGGGCACAAGAGTGAGTTACCTGCCCTTGGATAAATTATTTGCTAGTTGAAACGAATTTGCTGACGTCCTCCAGATATGTCAAGAATACTATCTCTGATTTGTTGCAAAACAAAGTTGACATGTCAAAGTTGGTGATTACCAAGGCATTGTCAAAGTCAGACTACAGCGCGAAGCAGGCACACGTCGAACTTGCCGAGCGTATGCGCAAGAGAGACGCAGGCTCTGCGCCGACATTGGGTGACCGTGTGGCCTATGTGATTGTCAAAGGCGCGGGCGGATCGAAGAATTACGAAAAGTCCGAAGACCCGATCTATGTTCTTGAGAACAACCTCCCCATCGACACCAAGTATTATCTCGACAACCAACTTGCCAACCCGCTTGGGCGAATATTCGAGCCGATCCTGGGAGAGAAAAGGGCGTCACAGCTGTTGACTGGAGAACACACGCGAGCCATCTCGGTGGCAGCTCCCACGATGGGCGGGTTGATGAAGTTTGCCACAAAGACGCAGACTTGCATGGGCTGCAAGAAGCCGCTGGTCGGCAAGGACGAAAAGGCGGGGGCAGTGTGCGAAAACTGCCGGCCCCGAATGGGCGAGCTGTACTCAAAGACGCTGAAGAAAGTGTCGGATCTTGAAGTCAGGTTTGGACGACTGTGGACGCAGTGCCAGCGATGCCAGGGCAGTTTGCACTGCGAAGTGATCTGCTCGTCGCGCGACTGTCCGATTTTCTACATGCGGATGAAGGCGAAGAAGGACGTGGAGGACGCGGAGAAGGAGTTGATGAGATTTGATTACGACCCTGGTGCGTGGTAAATTAATATTGGATGTCTATGTTTAGTTTATCGTTCTACTTGCATTAAATAATATTGTACGACTCTTAAATTTTTAGTTCTGTACTGGTAGTAAATAGTACGCCGTAAATGTAGCGGAGATTATCGGCGATAGCACAACGCCACCAGACCAAAGCGGACTAGACGCTGCAGCTAGTCAGGGCAATTGGGTTCATGTGGGGACCGCATCCACGATCTGCTGCCATGCTTAAATGCAACTTCACCTCTGCATTTACCCCAGCCCAGTGGCACACATCTCGCCCACACCGACAACAACAACCCTCAACTACCTGTGGAAGCTGCATAGCGAACTGGCGCACACAATGGGTCCGGTCCCAAACTCACAGACTGAAATGCGCAGCGCAGACGACGCGCCCTTGGCAAACGTACGAGCTTCCTTGAGCTTCAACTTGAGCTTTGACTGACCACACACATAATAGATAATGGCCTCCCACGAATCCATTCTTTTATCACATGTGCAACTCGTCAAATCGCTAGCAAACTCGACCGAATCGGACATGGATAAAGCTATTGGCCAGGTGCTGGACAGCGCGCAGAAGCTGGTGGAAAATTTTTCGCTGCTGCGCGAGCAACTTGTCAGTCTTGCATACTATATATGGTCAGGGTTTGAGATATGTTTTACTGACGAGTTTTCAAAAGAACAAGCAAAAACTATTCGCGACAACGGACACGCGAGAAACACACCCCATCGACCTCAACAAAAAACGCAAAATGCACGCCGCTCCCAAATCACAACGCACTTTTACACAGAAAACCGAAAACCAAAACTCCAGCTCCAGCTCCAGCGAACCCCTGACACGAAATTTCCAGCCCGGCCAAAAGCGTTGCAGGACGGAAGAGCACTCGCCCAACGCAGAATCGACCCGGGAGAAACGTACTAGAACAAAACGGGCAATCGCGGGCGCGAACGACGACGTCAGCGACTATGTGCCGGTGGCCCTGCAGCGCGATGACATATCGGAGCAAGTCGAGCGGCGGCTGCGGCTGCGAGAGGAGCAGCGCCGAGTAAAGCCCGATGACGACGAGCAGCAGCCGGGGAGCAAGCGGAAGCGTGACAGTGGGAGTGGGCTTAAGCCTGATGTTGTTGCTACTAAGCCTGATCGGGCGATTCGAAAACGACACAGGTCTGGTTAAATAAAAGTCTATGAGGGTCTAGACTGCTGGGAGTTATGGCTACGTGAAGCATGATACCTTGATACGCCTGCAATAGACGAGAACTGGGTTTGTTTACATTTTAAACTTCTATAGATCCAGCCTCAGTCTAGTATACGCTCAGAATGCAGTCTTTCCCCCAATTAATACAAAATAATACATTTCTATGGCTATATTTCTTGATATGATTCTATTTATAGATCTCCCTGGGAACATCTATACATGACGTCTGTCTGAGTCGTTGAGTACAGGAGCTGCTACGGGGCTGTCCAGGAACGGGGATCGATGATTGGTTTTGGCAGCTGTCAGGAACTGTCACGCGGTCTTGCATTAAACTTAATTTTCCCTACTTTCCCTTTTTTGGTAGCTTTCAGGAACTGGAACAAAGTTTTATATAAACTCTACTTTTTCCTACTTTCCCTTTCTTGGAATTTTTTGAACTGGCACAAAGTCTTGTATAAACTCTATTTTTTCCTACTTTCCCTTTTATAGACACTTTTTTCCTACTTTCCCTATCTTGGCAACTTTCAGGGACTGCAACAGAGTTTCGTACCCCTGCTACTTTTCCTACTTTCCCTATTATAGCAACTTCCCTGGAGCTGTCAACCATGGTCCCTGGAAATACTGCTATTAATAACTACAACTGCCGACCTCGTTCCATGGAAAGCAACCTAGAGTCGACTCCTCGACATCCTCCTGCTCAGTCCATGATGTAATGCTCAAGCTTAAAAGCAGCCCGTCTGCCCGCCCGTCTCTGATTCTTTTCTTCTTCTTCACCTTTTCCTGATCCTTCTATCCCTTAGTAAGGCTCCTCTAAAACAATCAGTTCACAGAAGCCCCCTCACAGTAATAAAAGAGCTCCAGGACGTACCGGGTTTTTTGCGTGTTTAACAAAAATCGTCGGACGTAAAAAAAAAAAAAACGAAACCGATTGAGATTTGAATTTGATTTTTTGATATCTGGGAAACCCTGACGAGACCTGTGCTGAAGCAACCCCTTCTTGAACTCCCGCTCACCTTCTCCGAGTCGGAACAGCTGATACAAGCATCAACCATCCGCCCACCTCTTTTTCTGTGACCTCCGTTCAAAGGTCACTGCGTTGCTTTACCTTTACCTTTACCTTTTCACTTTCAAACACACTTCTCCATTCAAACCTTTTCATCTTCATCATGCCTGCTCAGTCTTCCCCCCAGAACGGAAACCGAGCTGGTCACCGCAACTCCACTCCGAACAACCGCCGCCGTCGGTTTAACAGGCGTAACTCTAAACTCCCGGCCAAGGACGCTGATGGGAACATTGCTATGGGTGGCATGGAACTTGCTACTCCATCGCCATTTCCATGGGGACGTGGTCCCCGCCGTCGGAACAGCAACCGCCACGGAGGCTCTCGTCAGCCCCGTAACCGGAACCAGACCAAAGTGCAGAAGAGTCCCCGAAAGGGGACTCAGGTGTCTCTCCCAGAACCTAGCTTCTGGGACAAAGTGAATTGGGAACCTCAAGACGTTCCCATGGAGGACGCACCCGCGCCTCCTGAGTGGAGCCAGTTCTCGTATGCCAATACGAATGGCCTCCGCACCCAAATTGACGTCGAAGGCGACGTTGTCATGGGGGAAGCCCCCTCACTCACTATGACACTTCTGACCGAGTTGATGGATGTCATCAGTCTGTCTTAGAGCAGATACACTTCCCACGCCGGTCGGTCGAGCTAGCTCCCCACTGAACTCCGGTGTTTGATATGTTGATGAGCGTGCGCCCGTGATCGCACCATCAGTGACTACTTTTACTTTTTCTGATATCTGGTGAGCGTGCGCTCGTGATCGCACCACTGGCTTATCTTCGGATTGTGTACGCTCGTGATCGTACCGTCTGCTTTTCTTTCCCGATGAGAGTATGCTCGTGATCGTACCATCGGATGACTATCTGCCCTATCTGGGTTCATCTTTTCATCTTCCCTCCGGGGTTTACATCTTCTGCCCGATCTTGGGCCATTTCGACATCTTCGACATTTACATCTTCTGCCCAATCTTGGGTTTTATATTTGCCCTCCGGGGTTTACATTTTCGACTCTTCAAATGTTCCCACTAGATTCTTACCCTAGGCCACATCTGAATCTTTGCCATCTACTTTACATCTACCTTTGGGTACATCTTTTACATCTACTTCACCCAATTGCACCCTTTATGGGTTACTATCTGATCAGTGTGTACTCGTGACTGCACCATTTGGATACCTCCGGACTTGGGCCCGTGATTCCAGTCTGGATTGCGACTGCGCATGCTCGTGATCATGCCTTTCGTTTTTTGCTTTTTGTTTTGTTTTGCTTTGCTTTTTATCATTATTTCACATCATGTATCTGAGTTGCCCTCTCATTTGGTCTGTACTTTGGCATATTGCCTCAACTTTTTCTTACCCTGGGTAGCTCCCAGCGGACATTCACTGGAAATCGGGTTGGATTATGGTTTTTTATTTTTCCTTTCGGGAGGTCGCCAGGACCTGAGGCCTGTGCAAGTTCAAGGGGACGATAGACTTGAAGTCTTTTTTTTTTACGACCGTGGAATCAAATGATATCCCGGCTTGATTTTATAGTGTCCGGTTCGAAACTGGTACACAGGGGACGAAATGAGATGCCTACGGGCTGATTGATGATCACGACCGGGTACGCCTGGCTCACGGGGACGAGAGGCTTATCAATTGATAGCCTGATGAGAATGATAATGATTACGACCGGGTTCACCTGGCTCAACGGGGACGAGAATGGCAATTGCCTTCAAATGCTGACGCGATGATTATTGGGACTTGTCCCACAGAGTCTTTTCTTTTTTTCTTTTTGCTTCATCTTTTCAAAATTTTCAAAATCTTTCGAAAAAAAAAAATCTTTCAATTTGTATCCCCGGGCCCGGGGATTACTCAATTTTCAATTTTCAATCATCAATTTTCAAAGTTTTGTTCTTTTTGCTCAATGTTTTGTTCTGTTTTCTGTTCAATTGTGACTCTGCATAGCGGTGGTGTTGAGATTTTTGAGATTGTTGAGATACCCTGCCATTTGGCATCACTTGTGACGAGATATGAGATGATATGAATTTGAGATACCCGCCTGCGGGCATGTTGTTGCTTGCGCATGCGATACGACTGATCACCGTGTCAATTGCTGATGTTTGATGTCTGGTTGTGCCAGCCCCGAAACTGGCATACACCATTAGATAGATAGATACAATCAAATTATTAAACCAACTTGTTCTTACAGTCGTAGTCTATATTACACTAATGTACACAACATTTATGAATGACTATTCATCCTTTTTCTTATCCTCTGGCTTCCCCCAATTCCACACCTCCCAGATATGCTCCATGATCAAATCGCCATACCCTTTGCCCTGCGACAGGGCTTCCTGCTCCTCGCGCAGCCTCCTCTCCTTCCACCCCTCCGTCTCGGCGCCCATCCATATCTTTTCTGGCAGTGACCGCTGCTGAAACTCCTTTGCTGCTCTGTATTTCTCCACCTCGCCCTGATTTTTCATATCCGCCTCCTTGGCCGCCCTCAACTGCGCCTGCACCTCTGCCGCTCGCTCCGTGGGCAGATTGTTAAACAAATTCCCCGGCCCATCTTTGTTCGCGTTCTCGCTGGGCGCAAAGAACCGCACGCCCATATCATCCAATATCCCTCTATGCGCTGCATTCCGTTCGCGATAGAGGTGGTTGGCGGAGACGGCGAATGCAGAGGTCAGGGCGAAACTGTGCAGGTCGAGTTTGCGTGGTGGCATGGCCAGAAGAACGGGCGCGCCCACAATAAAAGTCCATGCTGCGAAGTTTTTGAAGCGGATGTAGTCGCGCGCGCGCGCGTTTTCGGGTTGTGTGTCTGTCATTTTGATGTAGCGAGAGAAGAGACAATTGTTTGGGTGTGTTTGTGAGCGGGACCAGCCCTTGGCAGTCTGTCTGTCAGTTGTGAAGGTCAAAGTTGTAGCCAAGAAAATGTCTCCGGATGATATCACGTGACCGCTCGGCACAGCATCCGGACACGGGCTTGGCAGATACGATCAATCATTCCTTCAGGCCAATTCGCGCGAGTTATTATTTTAATACTTTTTTCTTATTTTGAGTTTGAGGACATACGAAGTACCCAATGATACAATGGTCCTGCCGATCAATGCCCCCACCTAGCTTCAACCAGGTCAAGCCAACAACAGCCTCCCAGGCTTCCGCATTAATTACAGTGTTTCAGTAGGAGAAAGTTCAGCTGGCCAGTGGCGCCCGGATACGCGGAACAGTCAATCACAACGGCCGCAAATACAAGCCTGTTACACTGCAGACGTTAGAACACTACGGAGTACTTCATTAGTAGTTAGCGCTGCACCTAATTACTCCGTACGGATAGGGCGGCGCCTATCGTGGTCTAGTCTCGACGAGTTGGTGGCTTAGTGCGACAGGGCTGTACAGGCTGGCTGGCTACGTATTTTGTTGTCTGTTTGGGGTTTATCCACCGTGGCGGTGCGACACGTAGACCGCACATACATCCATGCCTGCAAATCTATTAATAAATTGAATAGCATACTGCGGTCTGTACCAGTAAACAGGGGAATAACGTACGGAGTAAGTACGGAGACGTACCGTACCGGCTGCTACGCATGACCGGGTGGGCCCGCAGCTAAGCTTTTGAGACACGTTGGCCGTCGTTACGACGGTTCCGTATTGTATCGTTACGACTTACCGCCCGGTAGTCCTTGTCTTTGTCTCTTGCTTAAATTGCGCCGGCTCTCCTGATTCATTTCCTTCACTTTTCACACCCTCACAACAAACACATCCATCTTTCTCACTCGCTCAACAAATCTTTTTTTTTTTTTGAACGTCGGTCAAAATGTTCGAGAACGGTTTCCTCGGCCTCTTCAAGTCCGCCAAGCCCCAGGACGAGCAGCCCCAGCAGACCTGGAATGCCTCCACCATGGCCATGGACCAGCCCGCCAGCTACACTGGCGAGCAGCACGCTGTACGTTTTTCTTCTATATTTCCTGTTTGATGAAGATTATTGTGCTGACTATACCCCAGCCCTCGCCCGAATCCGAGCAAATGAAACTCCGCGGTGGCGGTGGTTGCTGCGACGTGTGCTGTGGATGGTGCGTTCCCCAAACAAACGACAACAAGAAGATAGGAAGGAGTGAATGCTAACTAATTGATTCTGTCTAGCTGCGCCGGTCTCTGCGCGTTCGAGTGTCTCGAGGAGTGCTGCTAGGTTTTTTTTTCTTCTGTGCCAAAACTTCCAATCAATTGACAATACCGGCCCACGGATCTCGGTCGGTAACTTCAACTACTACGTACTAGACCGGTTGACTGGGCTTATGATGATGACTTTGAAGTTAAAGTTGAAATGTGATATCATTGATTCATTCCTGTTTAGCTGTGATAGTAATTAATTCTATTCCATGCACCTCGGCTGAGTCTATAATTCTCTCCGGAAGTAAGAATCCTCCTGAAAGGCTGGAAATAATGACGCACTGTAAGTTGTCGCGGGCGGGGCGGTGGGGATCGGCTCAGGAACCGGTAATGCTGCTGCCTGGCATCCGCCATCCGACTCGACTTCGTCTAGAAGTGAGTAGCAGCCTCGTACTTGACGTGAAAATGGTCCTCGTCGATCCAGCGGTCTGCCTTAACGAACCCGCCCGTGATTATCGTCATGATCTCCGATGCGTCGCTGCGCCGAGACAGCCCGCATTTATTGCTGTGCTCCGCGTGAGACACCAGCGCTGCGACCGAGAGCATGACCCGTCGGCACATGGGGCAGCTGTTATCAATTAGCTTAGTCGTGACGAAATATAAAAAAGTAGAACGTACACGAAACGTTGCGTCCGGTGGGACAGCAAATGCTCGGCCAGCGCGTCCCCCGTCGCAAACTGCTTCCTGCAGCATTCAAACTTGCCCGCAGTTTGGTTCATGTACTGGTTCTCGTCGAAACGCGGAATAAACGTCTTGTACACCTTGAGCGCCCCCGAGCGTCCTGGAACGACAGGCGTCGGCCGAAACGATGGCTTGGATGCTGCTTTCTCGATGGCGCGCTTGGTCAGGGCAACCCCGTCTGCTGGTAGTTCATTGTTGCTGCCTTCCTTGAGCGGCGGCCAGTACTTTAATGCCATTGTAGACCCAGAACGCGGCTGCTGGGTGAGTGCTAGTTGCTGGTCTTCCACCACCGACACCCCGCCGTCGTCGCTGTCTGCGTCTTGCTCGGTGAGGGGCGTGTGAAGGTTGCCCTGGATTGTACGATACGCCATGTCGGACTCGATTGCTTTGAGATCGCGGCGTGCCAGGATGGTTTCTTTGTTGACGCCACCAATGCAGTCACCTTTTTCAATGTGATTGATGTACGCGCTGGGGTTCTTGAACTCCTTGTCGCAGCGTCCCCAGGGACATTTGATTTCGTGGTCGATGGGATGGGTCTGATCTGGTCAGCGTTATATCAAAAACGCCCAGAAAAAAAAAATACTCACGCGCTGAACATGCTGGTCACGTCCAGCGACTCCGCCGAATTCCATGCCACACATGGGACACACGACATGCTTGACGCTCTCGATTTTGTGTTTCAGCAGAGCTTCGTAGTTGGGAAAGTCGACGTTGCAGCGCCTGCAGTAGTCGTGCTCAATGTCTTTATGTGCGGCTCTGTCGTCGGCGTTGTCAAAGGACTGGCCGCAGCCTGTGTAGGTGCAGTGGAAGATGGCGTTTGCCATTTCTGGCTGGCTGGTTGGGTTTCGCAGATGGTGTAGACGAGTGGTGTCTGGTGGAAGATTGAAGAGGGAGGGGGAGGGGGGAAGGAGAGAAGGAGAGTGACAAGAGTGAGAGAGCGGAGTGGAAGAGAGAGGAAGAGCGGCCCGCCTTGAGAACTGCAGCTGTGAATTTCATCTCTTTTTTTTTATCTTTTAACTTAAATACATGACTGACAGTAAATTCATCTCATATCAATTGATCCACCATCCATCCATCTGCTCAATCAAAACCGAGAGAACGGCAGCCTACCACGTCAGTTGATTCCACCCACTGCTGGAATGAATACTCACCACTTCCCCCTCAGCGTAATCACCGCCCAATTATTCCCGTCCGCATCCGTCTCCTTTTCCACCTTGGTCGAGAACGAAATCGCACTCATAATGCCATCGCCAAACTTTTCGTTCAGCACCGCCTTGTACGCATACCCATAATTCTGCACAATCTCATACAGCCGGTAGATCAGGGGTTCTTTAGGTGGCATCTCGACCGTGCGTCCACGGTCAGGGAACCCGCCCAGCTGCTGCTCGAGCACCCCCTGCGGCACATCCAGCGCTTTGGACAGGTTGGCAATGTCTTCCGGGGAGGCCTTGGCCTGGCCGTAGAAGATGGCCGCGGTGGCTACCTCGTTGCGTCCGATTTGCTTCGAGATGTCCTCGAAGCTCAGCTGCTTCTGCGCTTTCGCTGCGAACAGCGTCTGCGCGGACTGCGGCAGGTTGGGGTGCTGCGAAGCCTAGCCAGGCTGTTAGCATTGGCTAGATATACGGGGATATACATACGTCGAGGGTTGCAAGGTTGGACATGGTGAAGATATTGGACAGTGAGAATATGAAGAATTGAAAATGGAGAATGAACAATGCAGCTGGGCGTCATCTTTATATCACTTTTCCTTCTCCAACTCGGGAGCGATAAGGAGCGGGGGGTGCGGGGTTCCCCTCATCTCATCGCATTCATATCTTTTATTACTCGATATTATTTAGTGATTGATTTGTGTGATTTATCGTGGTGAAGTTGATGGAGTTCTCTTTATTTTAATTGCTAGTTGCTTAAATTGCGCGAAATTCCAGAAAGTGTTCTTGATCAGCACAGAACAACTCAGCTACCGCTCTGGGTATGGACTGTAAAATACTAAATCGTTTTGGATTTAATTAACAGCAGCAATATTACTCCAATCGCAATAGAAAACATCGGCGCCACGTACGTCCTAGACCGTACGTCCTGACAGGCGTGGATGCACAGCCACAGAGCAGCTGTTGGCGGGGCTAGTGTTGGCTGATGAGCGGGGTCAGCTGTCATATTTATTATTTAACATCAAGACAGCTGGCTGTTTTCCTCCCTCAAATTGAATTATTTTGTATAAAAGGATAATACAAAGATAAAAAAACCAAAATGTCCGGCGGCGATAACCCGTTGGCGTACGGTCGCTACTACGAGAGCGACAACGCGCACGGAGAGCGCGGCCTGAGCGACAGTGCTCGTGGCTTTTTGTCCGATGGGCTGAAGAAGTTCAAGGATCATTACGGCAGTCAAGGCCAGAATCAGCAGGGTTCAGGACAGCAGCAGCAGGGCCAGGGTCACGGTCAAAACTACAACTACGGCTCGGGACAGCCGACCCAGGGAAGCTACCAACAGCAACCGCAGCAACAGCAACAACAACAACCTCAGCAACAACCTCCACAACATCAGTATCAACAGTATCAATCCTCCAAACCAGACAGACTCTCCGGCTTCCTCGGCAAATTCCAAGACACCGTTTCCGGCGTCGGCGTCCAGCTCGCCCAGAAAATCGGCACCACGCTCGACGCCGATGGCTACTCGCAGTACGGCGCCAGCAGCAACCCCAGCGGCGGCCAGCGCTTCAAGAGCTTTGCACCGCCGCGCGAAAACAACGACGTCAAGTGGCATGTCGACGGCTTCTCCTATTTCTGGGCCGTGTCGCGGGCCCTGGAGAGCGCCAAGGAGTCGATTTGGATCCTGGACTGGTGGCTCTCCCCGGAGTTGTACCTGCGACGCCCCCCGGCAAAGAACGAGCAGTACCGTCTCGACCGTATGCTGCAGGCTGCCGCTCAGCGAGGAGTTCGGGTGAATATCATCGTCTACAAGGAGGTGGAAAAGGCGCTGACCTGTAAGTTTTTCATGTATATCGTGGATTCTCGTGTTAATTCCTTGCAGTAAGCTCGGAGCACACCAAGCACACCCTCGAAGCCCTGCATCCAAACATCCAGGTCTTCCGCCATCCAGACCATCTCCCAGACGGCAACGAAATCAAAAACTCCCTGGTTGCCTCCTTCCAAAACCTGTCCTTTGACGGTGCCAGTCTGTCCAAACTTCCCAGCGACACCGTCAAAGCATTTTACGGCACCAAAGGCGACACCGTCCTATTCTGGGCCCATCACGAAAAGCTCCTCGTGGTTGACGGGAAAATCGCTTTCATGGGCGGGCTGGACCTCTGCTTCGGACGCTGGGATACCAACCAGCACGCCATTGCCGACGTGCATCCAGCCGACCTGCGCGAAATCGTATTTCCCGGCCAGGACTACAACAACGCCCGAGTCCTCGACTTTCAGGACGTGTCGCACTGGGAGCAGAACCAGCTGGACAGAAAAGCTACGAGTCGTATGGGATGGTCGGATATTTCCATCAGTCTTCGTGGCCCTGCAGTTGAGGATCTGCGTAGGCATTTTGTGGATCGCTGGAACTATATCTTCGATACCAAGTATTATGCTCGGAATGAGACAAAGTACCAAAAACTGAGTCTCTATCGCCAGTCCTACGCTGGTCAGCCAGGAAATGCTCCTCCAGGTGTTCCTGTTCCTGCTCCTGCGGGTGCCCCTGGCGCCGCAACGCAGCAGAGTCAACAGGGCCAGCCGCAGCCGCCTAACCAAGGCCACCTGAGTCAAGACCCGCATTGGCAGCAGTCTCAGCAACCGCAGTGGCAGGGTCAACAGTCTTCTACTCCTTCGGCTACTCAGAGCTATCCCCCGCCTCCAGGACAGCAGCAATCTCAACCACAGTGGCAGAGTCAGCAGTCGACTACTCAGTCCTACCCTCCGCCTCCAAGCCAAGGACAGCAGCAGCAGCAGCAACAACAGCCACAGTGGCAGGGCCAGCAGACTTCAACTACTCAAAGCTATCCCCCACCGCCAGGACAAGAGCAGCAATCTCAACAGCCTCAGTGGCAGGGCCAGCAGACTTCGACTACTCAAAGCTATCCCCCACCTCCAGCAAGTCAGACGCATCAAGAACAGCCTCAATGGCAAGGCCAGCAGTCTTCGACTACTCAGAGCTACCCGCCGCCCCCAGAGAGCCACGGACAACAGCACTCGCAACCACAATGGCAAGGCCAGCAGCAATCTACAACTAGCACTCCCCAAGGACAATACTTCCCCCCACCCCCACCAGGGCCTCCTCCGGCTCACACTGGCAGCGAGTATACAAGTCAGCAGGCCCAAAGCCCGGCTCAAGGATATGGATCGCAAACTCAAACCCCCACACAAACCCCATATTTTGCTCCACCGCCAACCCAAGAATCGCAGCAATCGCAGCAGACCCAAACTCGCGGCGTTGAAGGAGATTTTTCACGAGGATATGGCAGCAACCTTCCAGGATATAGCAACGAATACCAAGGCAATGGCAAATCTACCACTCAGAACTTCATGGCTGATGTCCGCGGACTCGGCCACTCTCTCCGTGGCCAACTCGCCGGCCAGGTCCACCAGTACCAGGACAGATACATAACCAATCTCGGACGACCAGCCGGTACCCAGCTTTGTCAGGTTGTGCGAAGCGCCTCGCAGTGGAGTGCGGGTATCCCGGTCGAGCACTCTATCCAGGAAGCCTACATTGCTGCGATTCACAACAGTCAGCATTTCGTATACATCGAAAACCAATTCTTCATTACAGCTACCGGTGACGAACAGAAACCAGTCCAGAACAAAATCGGTGCTGCTATTGTGGAACGTGTTCTTCGTGCTGCCCGTGCCGGCCAGAAGTACAAAATCATCGTCGTCATTCCCGCCGTCCCTGGCTTCGCAGGTGATTTACGCGATGATTCGGCTCTAGGTACTCGCGCAATCATGGAGTTTCAATACAATTCAATCAGCAGAGGCGGACACAGTATCATGGAGATGATTGCCAAGGAAGGATTCAACCCTATGGAGTATATCAGATTCTACAACCTGCGCAACTACGACAGAATCAACACCAACAGCACAATGGTGCAGGCCGAGAAAGCCAGCGGCGTGAGTTACGAAGACGCGCGCAGGTACCACGACGCCGCCGAGGTTGGGTCTGGTGGTTATGGGCCGGGAGCACCGGTAAGCACCCAGCCTTACGATCAATACCAAAAGGCAGCCACTGCACACCCCTCTGCAACGTCCGGCCGCTGGGATTCTGTCAGTGAATGCTACATGCTTGGTGGTGAGGACATTCGCAAAGTGCCATGGGACAGTGATCTTCCCGAGATTGATGCGTTTGTCAGCGAGGAACTCTATATTCACAGCAAGGTATGTACGAACCTTATTGGTCTGGGTAACTGCTAACGTTTTTAGGTCATGATTGTTGATGATCGGATTGCAATTGTTGGCTCGGCTAATCTAAACGACCGATCACAACTCGGCTCTCACGACTCGGAAATTGCTCTTGTGATCGAGGACCCGACGCCTGTTGACTCCCAGATGGATGGCAAACAATGGCAAGCCAGTCGCTTTGCAGCCTCTTTGCGCCGAGAGCTTTCCCGCAAACATCTTGGCCTCCTCAAGCCTCAGGATTACACCCGACCCAATGCCAACTGCGAGCCAGTCGGCGTACCCAACGACGCCGACCTAAATTCGCCCGAAAGCCAAGTGGTGGCGGATCCTCTTTCAAGCACGTTCCAAAGCCTCTGGAACTCTCGCGCACACACCAACACCGAAGTCTTCCGCAAGGTGTTCAACCCGGTCCCTGACGATTACGTGCGCAACTGGGATGCGTACAAAGAGTTTTACGAGTACAACTTCCGCAAAGCCGACATCGAGGCAGAGGGAAAGCGGGTCATTCGACCTGGCAAATACGAGTGGGGGCATGTGGTTCGCGACAACTTTGCGCCTGGGCCAGAGGGCGCGCAGCAGGTCAAAGAGCTGCTCAGCCAGGTTAAGGGAACCCTGGTTGAGATGCCGCTGATGTTTTTGATTGAGGAGGACATTGCCAAGGAGGGGCTGACTCTGAATGCTTTGACTGAGGAGATTTACACCTAGTCCAAGTACAGCCCTTGCACAATTCTGGTTGATTGTCTTGTTTGTTTGTCTTGATCATAGTTTGGTTATTTTTGATACGCTTTGTTTCCCATTCCCCGAAATCCAACCACAATACGATCCACTAAATCTTAGTAGTCATTCTCGAAAATTCTTAGACTAAACAATGCAGGTCCAGACTTGTTTTCTATCCGAGTGATGCCGGCCTGGGGCTGCTCGTTGATATTGTTCTCGGGAAGCGAAGCCCTAATCGCGTCACGTTATTGGTCCGCCGAAGAGAACAATATGAACTTTATGAAGCCGCATCGGCGAACAATGTCTCTCCCTTTTGAGCATTCATTATCTGTTTTTCTTTATTTCAGATTTTTTTTTGTGTCATAATTAGCATTATTTGGCTTGACCTAGCGCTTCGGGACAATGGCTACTGGTCGAACCAGACATCTCGACAATGCTCCAGTGTGTGGTTCAATGTTGACATGCAAACGCCATGCAGAGCTCTAGACGTGCACATTCAATTTTTTGAACGTATTATTCTCCGGAGGAACTATTCAGACAAAGAATGGGGGCTTTATACACGAGTTCAGAAATTGACGCCAAGCTTGCGCTCGTATTGATATTGATCGGATTCTGGGTATAAATATGGCTAACTTGTCTGCGAACATCTCTCTTTTTTTTTTCTCTTTTCTTCCATCATCACCACGAACATTGAAAACTTCAGACGAGACAGCTCTATCAAGCTCACAAGTACGACTTCTTTTTTTTTTTACTCTCTCTTGTTTTGATAGCCATTGCTAACTGACTGAGAAAAAAGTCTTTTACCATCTCTTCGATCTTTACTTGATCACTACGTCCACAAACCACAAACCCGTCAAAATGACTCCTGAATTCAACCCCATTGACACCGGTACGTCCTCTCCTCTCGCAGAAATTTCTGCAAGGTTTTATAGTAGCTAACAAGTCAATTGCGCAGTCTCTGCCCCAGTCAGCGCCGGATCAGGATGCACTGTTATGTAGATCCTGTTTGTTGGCTGCATACAAACAAAAAGTTCAACGTTGCCAATGTCTTGATACGAAACGAACCAAAGACGACAATTCTCATCAACGTGATCGAAAAAATCTTGTACATTCGTTCTTTCGGTTCAATGCATATATTATCGTTTTATTTTGAGAGGGAGAGGGGGGAAGCTGAGCGCTGAAAAAAAGTCGAGCGTCTGGTCTGGTGGTGACGAACGGCCTTTTTACATACGTGATCTGATATGATTTCTTCTTTTCTATCTATCTGTCTGCCTGGCCTGTGAGCAGAGTGTTTACTACTTCCTTGCTTGCTTGATACAGTGCAGATGGTGTTTCCTGGTGAATCTTTCGTCAATATATCTTTTTTTTTGCGGTTATTTGAAACAGGGACTGACATGGGGAGGAAAAATCTGCTAATAAGAGACGGTCAAGCTGGGGGGACAGTTTGCTTGGCCAATCTGCTGGGATGTGTCTTTCTTTGGGCATGTGGATATGATATTGATTAGTTTTTCGTTTTCTTCTAGTATATTTATTTATCAATGGGAATTTAATCTGGTTTAAATGTTGATTACTGGAGTCTGTTTGAAGTAAAAGAGTGTGATTGACGTGTATAGCAAGTAGAATGAAATCTGATATATTGATAGAATCTACTTTGGGTGAAAGAGTGGGATGGACTGTATATCAAAAGTACAAAAAGGAAAAAACAGAGCAGTAGGGCTTGTCCAGTGTCAGGTGACTTGCTGGGTGCGTTGGGTGGACGACGAAAAAGATAAACAAAAGTCCTTGTCTCTTCCTCCTCGTCGTCTCCTCTTCCGTCCCACCCTTCACACATCTCCTGGCCAGCAAAAACAAGTGAACTCTGCGCTGTCAATTCTCCACAGTTCGATTTCAAGGCTGCTTTGCTTGGCTATGGCGAGTTTGGGTGATAAAAGTTGGCACTGGAATTCAACCCCCCTGTCTATGCATACGACACGCAAATTTTCAGATTCAAGAGTAAGTTACCTTTCAAACAAACGATACTGGAGGGTGCTCTGACCTTTTTTTGAAGATAGAGGAAATCAACTATCCCAGCTCGGGCTTGTTGTTCATATTTGGTGACGATGTGGATTGTGTTTTTCAAAAATACGGTTTGAGAGTTGGTCTGCTCGGAGGTTGATGGTGGTTGTAGCAGCTAGTGGATGAATCAAAATCGAGTTATTTCCTCTTCTGATTATTGAAATTTGACCAATACATTCATGAATCGTAGGTCATACATGTATAAAGTGAAAAGGTTCAAAATCTATTTCATTGAAGATATCTACCAGTTGACATCAACCAAAATTGACATAAATACAGTACAGCTAATCCACCTACACAGCAGTCGCAGCTTTAATCTTCTCTACCCTGGCAACATCCTCCGGACTGATATCCCCCGCCTCATCATGTGCATACAACTCGGCCAGTTTCTCTTCCACCTGCTCAATAACATGAGACAACAACCCAACCGAACGCGCCATGCCGGAGTGACACATATCCTCGCCAATGGCAGCTTCAATCTGCCCATCGCCGCCGTTTTGCAGTAGATCGTCTTCAAACGCGCGATATGTTGATTTCAACCGCGGCAGAAATTTCGTTTGGAATGCGTGCTGCGTTTTGGATAGTTCGAGTTTGTCGCGGAGTTGTGCAGAGGAAAGAAGAATGTAATACAGACTCAGAGCTGCGTGCGTGTACGGTGAGATGGTTTGCGTGAATCGGAGAAACGAGCTGACGAGATTTGATGGATCAACAAGAGATTCAAGCTCGGATACGTTGAAGATTATCGGGAAAAGGACACGGAAATAGTCGGGATCGTGGAAGATGGCGCTGGGTTCTGCCGCGAGAATCTCCTCTTTCAGCCATCCAATGGCAGTTTCTCGCGCGTACACAAGCTCTTCTGTTTCCAGAATCCTGCGAATCAGCCTAAAGCGAGTCGTCTCATCAGGATGAGCTCGCGCAATAGGAATCGAAATCTTGCGTAGGCTGTTGTAAACCTGGCGCGAACTGCACGTCGTCATGGACAGGATAAAAGCGGCGTATTGTTTCTCGTCAGTGGGTTTCTCAACTTGGTCGTGCGAGGACATGACCGTGATTGTCAAGAGTGCGTCGTGCAACACCTGTGGTTGTTCTTCGGCTGCTTCATTTCCGATGAAATTCGAGAAAATGACTGCAACGTCTGGATAAACGGGAACGCGCGCCGTAGGGGCACCGGGCCACAAGACATTCGCCGCAGACCGCGCTGCCAGCAAAAGCAAGGCACCATGGCGTTGCAGAGGGATTTCGTCGGCAGTCTTGGGCAGTTCGTCGAAATCGAGAGGTGGGGAGTGGTCTTCTGCTGGTAATGTAGCAATCTGCACCAAATCTTGGTCCTTGATTCCTAGATCTCGCGATAATGCCTGCACAAATTAGCCAGTATCTTTTGAAAAAGAAAAATAACGTACGCATATCTTCCCAATAACTAAGTCTCGCTCCTTGAGATGCTCTAATTCTGAATGAATGTGATTCTTTGACTGTTTATCACTCGACCGACCCTTTGGACTGAGCTTTTCCTGCAGCCGCAAAGCCCACGCTATGCCCGAATCCTCTGGTGTCGACAAGCTGAGCATGTACGTTTTCAAAAGCTCGACCAATGCAAATTGAAGGAGCTTCCGCTGAATAGCTTGGTCGTCTGAGCCTGCCGGTTCGTCGTAGGCTGCCTCTGGATCGGGAGCGGATGCCTGCAACACACGGATTATAGACGAGTCGCTGGTTCCACGGGGCGGCAGAGCAGGGCGTTTCGTGGGAGAAAGATCTCTAAGGAATTCTAGGAGGGCGTTTGTCGTCTCGTCGGTGGGCATCGAGCCATACGCTTCCAAGGCGGCCTGGAGAGACGTGGCAATGAAACGGCTGGGGTATTTGGTTTTGATGCGACTGTGGAGGACGGAGAGCATGGCGATCAAACAATTGAACTTTCTGACATGTTGCGGAAGCCCACGCACATCCTCTCCCGGGACAGCAACCTCCTCCTCTTCGTCCTCATCCTCAGGTTCCAGTTTCATCAACGAGTCGGAGACGCGGAGGATGACTTCGCGGGGATTTCCTAAGCGCGCAATATCCTGCAGGCATTCCTGCGACTGTGGAAGCATAGGCAGCAAAAGCTGCACCAGGTCCCAGCCGATGTTTGTCGTCAGCACTTCATCTTGTAGCAGGCGGTGCAGAGTCGGCAGCCGCTCGGGGGTGAGCTGGTATTCGAGGAGCGTGAGGTAGGTCAGATAGTCGGTCGCTGGGGGCAAGGCGCTGACGAGCGGGTCTTCTTCGGCCATGATTTGTTTTTGATGATACGACAGAGCACAGTTGAACAGGCAGTTTGATTGTTGTCGTGAGTTGCTGCCCCGCACCAGGCTGATGACATCACTGGCAGAACATCACCGCCTTGTGCACAGCCTGGTCTTTGACCTCTTTGACAGCAGAGGAATCACAATAATGACCGGATTAAATGATATCGACCGAATGAACACGAGTTTGATCTTGCAGCTTGACTCGGCGCGACGCAACGCATGACTAGTTAATAGTTGCAGAAGTGGATCTCCGCTGGCCTCGATTTAGCAACCAAATTACCAGACATTATAATTGTATTGCTTTTTGTAATTTTTTACAAATTAATATACTATATAAATATACAAAAACTAAGAGTTGAAAGAGTGACCAGTTCTCGTCTAAATATAGAGAAAAAGAACTATAGAAACTAAAATAGAAGAATATTTGTCTTAGTTTGCTATAGAGAAGCGCTTTGCAGAGAAGTTCCTAAAGAGAAAGATTATGAGGATATTGATATACTAAATAAAGACGAACATTGACTCTGATTATTTTAGGAAGCTATTATCTAGATGGCTTGTAATTTTACTCTGATTATGACTCTTTTATGACTTATACAGCGGAAGTTTGGTACGGGGTCAGTTGAGGATTAAGGCACACTCGCCATCGAGAATGGACTTGCTTTGTCTGGCTGCCGTGTTTTTGACTTCCTTGACGTTGAAGGGCTGGTATCGTTTAAGAAGCTGGGCTGCTTCGTCCCATAGCCAGCGTCCAGATGTGTGAGAAAATAAATCTTGCTGATCTGAATGAACTAAAGGTTTGGAGGGTTTCGAAGGGGAAATGTGTTCTGTCACTTTGCCATTCATTCCTCCCTATTTCTAGGAGTAAAGCTGACGTTTCTCCTCGCAGCTTTCACCCCAAGTTCAACACACAGAGAACAATTGTGGTTTTTTCTAGAGGCAAGTAGTAGAAATTACCCCATTCCGGTTATTCTTCTAGCCTAATTAAAGAATAGTGTGGTAATCTGTCGATCCTTATTATCTGACAGCAAGAAAGATATTCAGCCAGCCACAGTTCACAGGCTAAAGAATGTGGCAGAGCTGAGAACCTGCACATCAACAACATAGCTCGAAATAATTGATGTATTCTCCATTCTTTTGTAAAAACAGTGGGTCTCTTACGAAAACGGCACGTCCCGTTCCGTTCTTGCGTCAAATGTCTACTATTAGTAGCTCCTGAGGCCCCCATTGCGTAGGAAAGAGGGCAGCAAATCTGAGAGCCCATCTTGTCTTGAAATTTTTTTAAAGGCTTCCTAAAACAGTCTACAAGATGCCAAAAGAAAAAAATCCACCTACGAAAAGGCAAAAAAGGCAATCTGATGGAGACTCTAACAAACCCAAGCGCCAGAAAGGCAACCCTAAAGACAACCCCAAAGTCAACAACCCAGCAAACACGAGAGGCACCACGCTTGATGGAGTGACCCTTTGTATCCGCCCTTATGACGACGCCCAAAAACAGGATGACGGTATCCCTTTCCATGGGGTGACTTTCCGCCAGGTCCAGGATGCCTTCAACGAGGCAAGCGAGAAAAATCCTGCAGCCCAATACGTGTTTGAGTTCCCGGGAAATAACCAGACTGGGTGGGAACGGGTATGTGAATCAGTTAAAATACTTCCATAATGGATATACTAACTTGGATACAATTCTTCATAGCTCTCGACCAATCCGTTTTATCACTACGAGACCTGGATCCGCACAACTGATTTGAACACCTGCGGCCGGGTTGACCGAGAACTACCGGATGAAAACAAGCATAGAGCAGTCATTGAAGACTATGCCGAAAGATTGTGGATCAAAGAGAATGACGGATCGACCAAGCCAAAGCGCGGTAGCAAGGAGGGCGAACGCTTCGAATTTGACCGTATTTATAATGTCATAGGGGGTTCCGCTGGAGCATGCTTCTCATGGGAGAACGAATATGGAATAGTGCCCTTGTCAGCGGATAGAATGAGGGATTCTAAAACAGAGTCTCGCTCGCAGAAAACAGTTATGAGCAACGTGTCAGCTACCGACGTGAGAATATCTTCCCAAGAAGCGAGATGAATCCATACATCTATGTTAACGCCTTGACAATTACAGATAGTCAAAGCCCTCGGGTGGAACCTGGAAGACAAACCCCTTTCAGGCAATGCGGCAGCAGAGGTTCGTTCAGCTTTCCATAGCTATCAACTCTGATTACTTGGCACAGAAAATGCTCATGGAAGTTCTAGTGGCTGCACATATCCGGGTACTCATACGGCGGCATCAAAGGCAGTAGCAATGTCAAGGGAGAGCCACAAAACACTCCCAAGTCAAGTCAAATGAAATTGAATCTTGTGCTGGGAACCGCTGAGACCAACTCGGTAATGTTGAGGTAAGGAATGACCAGTTACAGCCTCTGCCTCTTTACACAAACAATTGCAAAAGCCTATATGAGATTATATAAGCTAATAGGGTGCAATTCCTAGATATGAGATGGCCTGGAAGGAGTTCTTTATCAAAGAGCAGAGTCTGAGAGATAAGATGCGTTTGTCAGGTCCCGAGAAGACAGTCAAAGGCCAGTTAACGTTTGCCAATAATGTCGATCTAACCATTACCCATCGCACACTTGCCAGTGGAATCCCGATTGTGGACTCCTTCGCCTTCAATTGCGATGATTGGCTGGAGTACTGCTTTGCAGAATGCCCTTGGTTGTCCTTTGCGTTGCGATACATCTTGAGCATGAAGGGCCGGTCTAGAGTTCTCGACTGGGAAAGCCCGACTTTTAGTGTCGACCTTTTCCCATTTTCGCGACCGTTTTACACGAAAGAGGAGTCAAAGGTGGATTTTATTCTGCTTGATAAAGCTTACCAGGCCCAATTAGACATGTTACCAGGTCCATCTACGGGACCCTCTCTAGTGGCATATCATCAGGAATCCACAAGCATCGGCACACGTATAGGTGATGGGCAATCCCTTCAACGTGAAGATCTCGTGCAGATGCTGGACTCCCCCCAAAATGGCTTATCGGTCGCAAATATGTCGCTGATCAGCGATACTTCAATTCGTCCGTCTATCGGGGCTTCCAGGAAGCAACTCTCGCCCGATGAGGTTACATTCATTACCGAAGACTCAAACACCCTTCTACCCCCGACTTCATCTAATAGTTATCTAGCTGGCGACGGCAAAAACACCATGTTTGTTGGGGGAACAGCCGTCCATAACACAGCTATGGTTGTTGGATCTGAAACAAACAAGTTTGCCGACCTTCCGGTCAGTATTCACGCATTGCCTGTTCCACTGGCAGAGGGAGCCATCCTACTGTCCTCTAAACCAACCGAGGCGGATATCAATACACCGAAGAAACCGACGCTGCTGCTTCCCGCAAAATTTCAGCCGGGTGTTGAAGTGTCTCATCTATTAGGCGCAGACACATTGCTCGATGTAATCAAGCAATCCGATCGAGCTCTGCTCCCAACTTTGGTGCCTCAATATGTTCTTAAGGGCGAAATCCATAACGTGTTGGGCGTCCCGGGGTTGGGTGGTCATCTTTACCTCTTCAGCAGCCAGGATGACGCTCTGCACATCAAGGAAAAAGTGAAAATCGATTTGGATGGGGATAGCCCTCTCACCAGACTATTCCCGCACATCGGACAGGCTCTCACACGCAGTATCCCAATATCGAACATCGAATTCGTTTACTCTGACAGCCACAGTCTCCTGGGTCACGCCGCTGGCCTGCGCCTAGAGGCTGATATTGAGTTTCGAGGGCCCCTTGAGCCGGTTTCCGAGCTTCTTGATGTTCTCTTTGGCGCTACTGGCAATACTGCGCCCGATGCGCTTCACATTTCAGCTCATCTATCTAGGACAAGGAACTGGAGCGCTGCGCCGAGTTTCTCTTCCCTTATTCTGCAGGGGTCCTTTGAAAACATGTCTTTCTGGATAAAGGACTTTTTGGAAATCAAAACTATTGGAGCCGAAGTGTCATTTGGCAATGTGGTTAACCTGACAGGAAAGGAAACCAGTTGGTCTCGTGGCTATGGCTTGTTCGGAGAGCTTGATATTCACAAAATCCCCGGCACGGCAACCCCCCTGAGAGTCGCTTACAAGATGACCAAGTCAAGTAATAACTATCAGTTACTCATGCGGCTTACTTCGGATGACTGGGTAGATGTCTTTGGCATAAAGGGATTAGATGTGAGTTCGATAAGAGGGCGGCTGTCTTATTTGTGACTAACATGTACGTCAAGATTGCAGACGTGAATTTTCATACTTTCTTCTCTGCCGAGTCTATCAAGGCCTCTCTAAGTCTTGCTGTATCTGCGTCCATTAGGTTTGGCGATGCGGATCTGGTTCTTACGGGTCATCTTTCAAAAGGTCAGTATTCTGCTGCAGGGGAAAAAAAGCCTCTCCAATACCATAATCTGCTAACCTTGGACCAATAGCGGAGTCGTACATGGAAGCAAGAGTTGGCAATCTATCCTGGGCCGCGATTTTGCAATTCCACAGCCAGCTGACAGGGGCGTCCATTGATGATCACCTCGAAGGCCACGACATCGTTTTCGAAGACATGTATATTAAACTATCCACCAAGGGTGTGATCATCGAAGGGAAAGTTTGTTTCAATGGCCATACAAGCGTGGAGGGCTATTTGGAGCTTGACAAAGACGGAATTGGCATCGGAGGCGGCGTGGCCGATTTTCTAATCGACAACACCGGAATCGAGATAAAAAGTGCCAGGATTGACACATTTGTCGCATCGAGTGGAAGCACTCGAACCTCGAAATTTTCCATTCAGGGGAAGGTTACATTCAGTGAGATCACTGTCTTGGTTGCTTTCATGATGCAGGGGGCCAGTAAGCCAAGTTCCAGGTCGAGCAAGTCACAGGAGCGACAATGGGCGTTGTTTGGCCGACTTGAGAGCAATCTGTGCCTTAAAGATATGTTACCTCACCCGGTAGAGGGGGACTTGATCGACCTCGAGCTCAGTAACGTCACTATCATTGCAGCATCCGGGGAAACGTCTGGTCTTGGAGATTTGAATACTCTCAACTATCCTGTGAAAAGGGGTGAGCCAAAAATGGTTATAATCCCTGCTGCTACGTTTACAGGAGCTAATAATTCGATCAGGGCTGTCTCTTTGTGCCACCCTCTTGCCTATGGAACAACTGAACAAGTTTGCCAAACAGGACGTTGATGGGTTGATTCTGGTCGCGACCATAGAGGATGGGCTGGCGGTGCAGATTCAGCTGCCTACAGCATTTGATGTTGGTTTCCGTTCAAATCTACCTTTATAGGTCAAGGGTAATTTGCTAATTACGTCCAACTAGGTCGAAATCACCAAGACAGTGAAACTGACTAATATCAGCGTTGGCATTGAAATCAGCATAAACCCAAGCCTAATGGTTTCGTCTGTTCTCAACATCCTCATGGAGTCTGGAGAGGACCCCCTTTTACTGGAGGGTAGAATTAAAGCCGGTCTACTGACCGCATCGGCCTCGGTGTATGAGACGAAATTACTTCCATCCCCCCCCCAAAAAAACATGCGATGCTAACTAATGTGTCATCAGCGCCACGAAGTCGCCTTGGGTGAATCCTTTCAATGTCGGCAAGGAGGTCACGATTGTAGACTTCCAGGTAGAACTCGGAATTACTTATGCAACACTTGCTCCATCGTGAGTCATTATCCCTCCGACGTCTAATTGGTAATGGCTGATACCCGATATCTAGGTTGGGTCTTATAGGAAAGCTTCGAGTTGGAGACTTTACTGCTGGGGCTGGCATGGCTATCAGCGAATACCCTAATCAGCAAATGATCAAGGCGGATATTTCCCAGATTGACCTCATTCAAATCATTCGCGTTGCTGGGCATGTAGCCGACATCGATGTTTTGAAGCACATGGTCGGCGGCGGGGACACGTTTGTCTTCACTGAAGCTTATGTGTACGTCTCCACTGGAGCGAAAATCCGTGACACCGAGTATCCCAAAGGCATCTCAGCCGGCGGAGGCCTAACAGCCTTTGGCAAGAGCGCTAGGTTCGACCTCGCCATTGGCGCAGCTGGTCTAGACTTTGAAGGATTCATCGACAATTTCAGCCTTGGGCCTCTGGTTGTTTCCTCCGCGAGTGGAGAACCACAAGCGAGCATGACGATGCGAATGACCAAGGAGGAGCAAGTCATCAAGGTGGACGGGATGGTGACATGTTTTGGCATTGGGTTCGCCGCGCTTGTGGATATCCGGATGGGCACCGACAATCCATCCTTCAAGGCATATCTGGCAGTACAGTTTACTGACGCGTTCAAAATCAGCATCATGGCCACAGTGGAGGACTTTCACGATGTCAAAGACCTGGCGCTGAAGGGGCTGTACTTCAAAGGTAGTATCCAGGGGGACCTGTTTGACCTGATTTGCGAAAGTATCAAGAATATGCTCAACTCGATTAAGGACTTGGGCACTAAGGGTATTGAATCTCTTCAAGACATCATCCGAGGAAACATTGCGGACAAGGAACGCGAGATGAAGCAGCTTGCGGAGCTCGTTAACACCGCACATGAAAAGGTTGAAGCGAGACGGCAAAATCGCCAAACTGCCATGAAAAACGAGGGAGAGAAACGACAAAGGGCAAAGGAAAGGATAGAAGAGTTGAAAAATGACCTAGCCGAAAAAGAAGATAACCGGGGCAGGGTTGAAGAGGAGCTGAAAAAGATAGTCGCGGATGCCCAGCTCGAGCGAGAGGCTCTTATTCGTCGCAAGAGAAAGGAATATGATCAAAAGCTGGAAGATGCTCGACAGGAGGAGGCCGATAACCGCAAAAAACTGGAAGACTTGAAGTACAAACAACGAACAAAATACGGGACTGACTTTCTCAAAAAAGTAGAAACTGCCAAAGGGGCTTGGTGGGAGAAAAAAGCCGCCGAAGAGGCATCTTGGAAGGCCGTTCAATGGGTGTATCAACAGAAATGCGAGGCAACTTTGTAAGTCTTCGCTGGAGTTGGGCTTGGTATGATGCATAGATGCTAACAGTGATCAGCTGGACTGAAGCTTATTGGGTAAGGGAAGATCTTTGACGCTACTTGGTATCCGAAGCTGATGTAACATGCAGGCCATAAGACTTGAAACAGCCAAAGCCGCACATGAAATCGTCAAGGCAACAACTGCTGCGTATCTCGAAGCCGCAAACGCCTTGGACGCTACACTCAATTCTGATGCTTTCCAATCCTTGGTGACAGGCATTGAAGAAGCTCAGAAGGGACTAAATAGCGCAGTGGATGGACTTAACCGCCTTTTAGAGGGAGGTGGTTTTGACGATTTTGTCAGAGCTTTTGTCGTTAACGAAGATGCTAAGATCCAAAAGGCCATAGATGACTTGAATGCAATGCAGAGCGACAACAACAAACTGCAGCGGGAAGTTCAAAAAGCTCAGGAAATACTCGAACGAGATGGACCGGAACTCGAAAGAGAGATCGCAGAGGCCGATGAGGCTATAACACGCATTCAGGAAGACGCAGAACTTGCGCAGCTTCAGCGAGACTACGACCATCAACTCGAACAACATGATAAGGTGAAGCATGTTATTGAAGGACTGCAGGCCGGTCTTGAGACTCTCAAGGAAAACTGGAAGGCGGGGATGCGTGAGTTTGAGAAGCTGGTTGAAGAAATTCAAAAAGCTATTGCGTCGGTATTTCATATTGAGAGGATTGAGGTGGCATGCCACACGCATTCGTTGTTCAATAATGAGCCTCTGACATTTGTATTCATCGGAACGCTTGGCGGGAATCGGTTCGACATTGATACCAAATGGGCCCCTGGCATATCGATCCAGGAGTTGTACAAGCAGGTGACGAATGAAGTCTTGAGCCTTGCGAGGGGGATGTGATGATGTACATAAAGGCGTAAAATTCAGTCTGTTCAAGTGAATGTGAGGCTGGAAACTAAAGAGCCCAATCGGGCAAGAGCCACCCCGGCGCCTGCCGGACTATCCGACTTGTTCTTCACAACAGCTTGTAATCACTATGCTTATTTGTACTTCTGCTACGTCCTCTCTTTGATTCTTTTACCTCCTCTCCTGCCTCTTTATTGTTACTGAATACTCCTACTCCGTCCTCGACACGTCTCTACTATCTCGATCTACGGCTCGGCGCGCCATCCGATTCGCCAGTCTGTGCACGCAACAGTATACTGCGAAAGGCCTCGTTTGCTCAAAGTTTTTACGCCTTGATCGTTCGTTTTAGACAAAATGGCCAGCTTTTACACCCCCTCGACATCCACCCACATATCCTCACACTCGCCGCCCATCGTGGACAAGCTCTTCAGCAAATACACCTCATCCATCCCCACCACCACCACCGAATCGTACCGCAAACAACACCGCAACCTAGCTTTACGTTTTGTGGACTGGCTCTGCCTGGAATACCACCGCTACGAAGTCACCTTTGGCGTCTACATGATGACCCCCGGCGAGAAATTCGTGGCCAACACTTTTGTGCTGGTTTTCTTGTTGCTGCTCCTCTGGGCTTCGCTGCTATACCTGCCGCCATTGTTGTTTCGCCAAGCTCGGCCGTCTTGTTTGGTTGTTGACGGGCCATGGCGCGCATGCAGCGAGTGTTTTGCGAGCGTTTGATGAAAAGTATATATACCCGCTGTCCCCACGAGCGTGATGGCGTCGTAGCGCTGTCTGTTAATTGGATATCGCCATCCAATGGTATGTTTCCGTAGTCCCTTCACACAACAGACTCATACTCACCGTAGTCCAGGTTCTTTTTGCGTCGATACCCAGCGTTTCTTTCGACGACTACATAGCAAACAAACCTCGGGCTTTGTTCATGATAAGACGACTTATGCCGGATGTACGCATTGAAGCAGCAATTCAATGCAGGGCGTGCCAGGCAAATTAATGTATTAATAAGGGTGGACAAGATGGAGATTTTGTTCGGAGTGATGCCATGACTATAGTGGAGTGTGGTGTATAAAGTTATTATTAATAAATTGATTTCAATATCCAGTCATTCGACCGGTTCTAGACTTTATGTAAAGTCTGACCTTTGCGCCTTCTAACCCATTAAAAAGACCAAAAAATGAAAAATAAGAAAGCAAAGATCGTATGCAGATATTCGACATCATCATGCTCATATTAAACGGAACGAGCCGGGCAGAAAGGAATGCTTCCTATGCAAAGAGAAATCGGGAACCGTCATAATTCAATTCAATTCAATTCAACTCAATTCGCCTTGGGTATCTTTGTTTTGTTTTATCGCACAACTCAAGAAAACACACATTCAGTCGTTTCAACTCGGTGTTAGGTTGAGATTGCCGATGCTGCACCAGTTCTTGACGGGCTAGAATTACGTTAGTAAGTTGAGTCCGAAAAGAAAAAAAAAGGACGTACCAGGCAGGTCAGATGATAACACCACGAGCAATTCGACTTTGGATACTTGTAAAAATCCGTAATCAGCAAAATAAAGCCAATAATCACGGCGACCAGCGCGCCCACGCGCACAAGCCACCACGCCCACCATAGCGGCTTGCGCGCTTTGAAAAAATGGAGGGGTTTGTTGTACTGGAACTGGTCGTTGTCTTCCTTGCTGTTATCGATGGTATTGCTTCTGTTTTCAGGTCGTGGCGGACCAGCGCCGCCGCTCATTTCGACGTACGGCATGCGCTCGAGACCGATGCGCTCGCGGATGTAGTTGGGCGAGCGCATCATGCACAGCCCCATGGCAAGGCCCATGATGAAGCCGCCAATATGCGAGAAATTGTCGAGGCCAGGGAGCAGGCCGAGCACAAAGGAAATGGCAATTTCGAGGATCAGAAACAACAGCTCCACCCACGGGTTGCGCCGCTCTCTCCACGTATACAGCAAATCCAACAGGAACAGCGCCAACACGCCAAACAGCGCGCCCGACGCCCCTGTTGATGAGATCCCTTGCGCTGCGTAGTTGCCGCCGAGCACGAAGCCGAATATGCCACTAGCAAAATATACCAAAGCGTACCGCCACCAGCCAATGTTGCGCTCCATGTCTGCGCCCATGCTCATCTGCATCAGCATGTTGAAGCCAATATGGATCAGCCCGGCGTGCATGAACATGGGCACGATGAAGCGGAACCACTGGTTTGGTTCGGGCTGATCGTCGAGAGATCCGTCAATTTTCGGGTTGGGAACACCGCTAAAGCCGCATAGCTCAGATAGAGTGCAGCGGTTGCTGGACGCGGTCGAGTCGGATGTGGTTGTGTTCGGGCAGTTCCAGTAGATGGTCTCGTTGGCGTTTTGGATGCCGGGGACGTTCTTCATGCAGGGGACAAAGCGCGCGCCCATGTTGATTTGCACGTAGGGGGACGGGCCGACCATGGGGTTGAAGCTGGGATGGATCTCGATCGGGCTGCCCGTGAGTTGTGCTGGGGGGTGGGAGTTAGGTTAGATGTTGTGGATATGTGGGAAAAAGGAACTCACCACTGTAGATTAATTCTCCAATAAAAACACCGATATCGACGATTGTCAACAAATAAGTCACCCAAGGAATCTTGCCGCGAAAAAAGCCTTTCTTCGCCGGCCGGCCTCGTCGCTGTCGCTGGCTCATGTCCGGGTCCATGGGCATGTCTGAATTGTACGCGGTGTTCTGGTTCATCCAGTGCGGATGCTGCTGCTGCGACTGCTGCACGTTGGGCTTCAGCGGAATGTCCTCGCCATACTGGTCATTGGGATGATTCCTGCCCCCCATAAACGCGGCGTTTTCCTCTGTAAACGACGCCTGGCTGTGTCGACGGTCGTAAGGGCCGTTGTGCGAGAACTGGGACAGGGTCGGCGAGCAGGGAGGTCTTTCTGGGGTTGCGGTCTGGGGATGTTGTTGGAAGTGCTCGTCGCGGTACGACGGCAGCGGGTCGTGGTGCGAGGGCTGTGGCTGGAAGGAGTTGAAGTATTGATTGGCAGCCATGGTGGTGGAGGTGGAGGTGGAGGTGAAGGTGAAGCTGAAGCTGAAGGTGACGGTGAACCGTGAAACACGGGGATGAGACTCCTGACTGCCGATCAGTTGCGCATAGGAGTAACAACGGCAGCACAACGGTAGTGATTGTTGATGTGATTGTTGATCGAGACAGAGTAGCGAGTGACAGGGAGTTGAACTGATTGATGAAGAAGAAGAAAAGCCGGGCAGACAGAATCCAGGACATCTCATCTCATCTCATCGAGGCGGTGCGGGCGCTCCACTGTTGGCGCGCGCTGTGCCTGACAGCAGCTGCAATTTGCCATCTCCATTGACTACCGAGTTAGCTCGTCCCCATCCAGCAGCGATCCACAGCGCACAGCCAGCCGTATTCTTAGGCCCTGAGTGACGCGGCGGTTGAGTCGCGGTGGGCTCGTCATACGTGGTCGGGGCATCTGAAGTGAAACAGACACGAACGCAGCCTTGGCGTGCTGGGTCTATATAGCATACTGGATGGCTGTGTGCGTATCCACCGACCGAGGTGGTCAGGCAGATGACATCAGTAAATGCGCTACAAAGGCGTTGTGCCAGCCATAATGCAAGTTAAATCGTTAATGCTCCGTAAATAATTAAATAATCTGTGGCTGTGACAAGCCTTAACAAAGCTGCTATTGCTGACTACTGCGGCCGAACCTTATCCGTTCTCCCTGAACACACGACAGGCTTTCTTCCAGTCTTGACGCGTCACCTCTATCTCCATCAGTTGTGTTTCATCGTTACAGAGTCTAGACGCAGAGCGCAGAGTTTTGTCGAACTTCCAGCGCAGCCACTATCCGCAGCTTCCGACCTGCTCGACGTGCTCGTGATGAGCTTGCGCAACACCTCTTGTCGGACGCCCCGCCGGACCTGCTGAACGCAACAGCAGGCCATCGAATAGAAAGAACAGAAAAATTAAACAGAAAACAGAGGACGATATGGCAACGCTGGGCTCGCCGGAGATCTCGCCCAAACGGCGGCCGCGTGCCTGGGCTCGGAGGATAGAACGGCTCTGCGTCGCCGTGTTTGGATACGTGCCTTTGGTCTTTGTCTATGGCTTGACCTCGTGGGCTGTCTGGGTGGAAGCCGGCATTGGCTTTCTCCCGAATAAGAGCAGCTGGATTGGTATTGTTTTTTTCTTCTTGACTTTGTTGACTTTGTCTAACGAAAGTTTTCTATAGGCTTCCCCAGCTCGGCACTGGGCATCGTCCTGTACATCCTGCTCAACCTCTCCTATACCGTCGCCGTATTCACCGACCCCGGTTCTCCCTTGACGTCAAGCACGCGAAGCTCCGGTCGCGGTCAATATAGTCACTTGCCAACTGCCGAACTGCCCGAATACCAAAGCTACACGGTCAACTCGCACGGCGGCGCGAGATACTGCAAGAAATGCCAGTGTGCGAAACCAGACCGCGCCCATCACTGCTCAAACTGCAAACGATGCGTGTTGAAAATGGACCACCACTGTCCCTGGCTGGCCACTTGTGTTGGATTGCGGAACTACAAGGCCTTTTTGCTGTTTCTCATCTACACCTCGATCTTTTGCTGGGTGTGTTTCGGTACTGCGTCCATGTGGGTGTGGCAAGAGGTTTTGACGGAGATGTCGTATATTGAAACTTTGATGCCGGTAAACGTCATCTTGCTGGCAATCATTGGAGGGATTATCGGGCTGGTGCTGACTGGCTTTACGGCCTGGCATATCAGCCTGGCGCTGCGCAACTTGACCACCATTGAATCACTCGAAAAAACCCGGTATCTGTCTCCACTGCGCAAAGCCCTAGATCGACAGCGATCCGAACATCATAGCCATGACAGCTCCGATCTTACCTCGCGGGAAAGCAGCTTTAGCCATCGACTGCAGGGCTATGGGCAGCAAATCATCGACGCACATGCAAACTCGATCCCCGGCGTTACCCGGGTTGAAGAAGGCGAGGAGCGCGCATCGCCCGTGGCCGATAATCGGCCTTCTACTCAGCAGCAGGACTACATGTCATTTCTGCATGAGTCGAATACGCACGGAACCCCGGCCCAGCAAGCCCTGCATCGCTCATACGAGGAGATGGAGCGGCAACGCGAGCGCGATCGATACGAAGACTACCTAGACTCGAGAGACAACGAGGCCATGCCGAGCCCTTTTGACCACGGCTGGCGGCAGAATCTCCGCCATTTATTCGGCGAGAACCCTGTCCTATGGGCCCTGCCCATCTGCAATACTTCCGGCGATGGCTGGTACTGGGAGCCAAGCATCAAGTTTCTCGACGCAAGAGAGCGGGTGCGCCAGAACAGAGAGCACGAATGGGCGCAGTGGCTAGAGCGCCAGCGCCAGCAAAGCTATGAATACTGGACGAGCAACACCGGCCAGCGACAACCCGCCACGACCAGACCGGTGTCGATCCAGCGGCATGGAAAAAATGGCTCATTAGGAGCCTCGGTTGACCGCCCAAGCACGGGCGTGTCCATGAAAACACTCCGGCCCATGTCCCCTCGCATCCCTCACGACGACAGCAGTGACGACGACTCGGATTTTGACGAGCCCCGGCCAAAGCATCTCAGTCGTCAGGGCAGCAAAGCCGAGCGTGTTCTCGGCATTTCGCGAGACGATGTTGGCACGCCGAGAGACGAATGGCGCAATTGGGACTGACTTTTTTTTGGCATCTGATTTGGTAGATTTGTTTTGGCGTTGGTGGCATGTACGGATATTGTATTACAGCTGGATGCATGGGAGAATTTAATGAGTTATGATGCGACTCTAACTTGTATATAGTAGACAATATAACATTTGAAACACCAACTGGATGTTCTTCGCATGTGCAAGTCAAATCACGAGTACCACTTCTCAATACTCTTCATATTATCAGCAACAGTCTCCTCCAGCGTCTTCCACCCCTTCTGGCCACCCCATTTCTCCAACAGTGCAAGCGCCTGGCTGCAGTCCGTAGTCAACTGCAGCCTGCTCATTCCCGGCAAATCGTCAATAAACTGTCTCTCAGGGTACAGTCTGCGCATGATGGCCAGGATGTCATTCCAGTTGCAATACTCTCCCCATGCCGGAATCTGCGCGTTTCTGACCTCCGGGTCCAGCACTGCTGCGACGTGCAGCAGCGCGCAGTCTTTGACGTCGTTGGATATTGCTATTGACCATTAGATCATCAATCACAAAAGGGGAAAGAAAAGACGAACTCGCTGCAGTCCCCGCCAACGCCTCCCTCTTCCCATCGCAAATCACCTTGATCCACGCATACACAGTCTCGCCGTGTTTCTTGTTCAAATACTCGCCCAAAATCGCCCCCGGATAGATGCTATTCACCGTGAAATGCGGCTTCTTCTCCTCGACAAACTTCCACAACGCCTTCTCTGCCTCCGCCTTGCCAGCCATATACGCCACAAGCCCGCGCATCGGGTCCGCATCGTACGGCGGAGGCGCCCAAGCTAGCTGCATGGCTATATCATTCCACGTATCCGGCCCAATATGCGTGGTATTATCCACCGTCGGCATCGCCCTCGCCGCCACCGACGACGTATACACAAACTCTTTGACGGACAGCTCGCCCATCGCCGACTCCAGCAGCGACGTCACGCCCAGCACAACCTGCGGAATACTCTTGTTCGGGTCAGGATCAAACCCGCCAATCGACGCCACATGCACGACGGCAGCCACGCCGCGCACCGCGTCGTCAAAGGCATGCGCGACGCCGAGGTCAGGTACTTGGACTACCTCGAACTCGCCGCGTCGAGTGTAGGGTTTGAAGACGTCGTCGGTGAGCCACGAGGATTGGCGCAGGGAGCGCACGCTGCCGCGCACTTTGTACCCGCGAGAGAGGAATTGTTGGGCTGTGTGTGAGGCGACGAAGCCGTTTGCGCCGGTGATGAGCACCCAGGAGCCGGGGGGAATAGAGGCCATTGTAATGGATGTGCTATATAGATGTCTAGAAAGAGGGGTGGATATGGATATGAATATCTGGCATCTGGAGGGCTTTTATATCTATTCTTCGGACGAAATCAGCGGAAAAGGGCCCGACATCTGACAAATGGACAATATTGAATGAATCATGGTTGATCAGGATTGTGATTCAACAATAATGCTTGTTCTGTTGTAGTAAGACGAGCGTCCCGAATAGGAAGGCGTAGATTGCCGAAAAGGGAAAGTGCAAATTACTACAAACGGGAAAAGGTACTTGCCGTTCTGGGAATGGCGCAGCCCTTATACTTGCACCAGTGTACTGTTGTTTTTGATATTGCTATTCATATTATTTCTATGACTATTGTATTGTTATCTATGTATGGTAGACAAGATGATATCATTAGATGGCTCCCCCAGCTCCTCCAGCTCCCCCCAGAGCTTGTAAAAGAGTCCCTCCAAAAACCCCTTCAGCCCCAATGTCTGGAATCCCCCATTGTGTTCTACAATCTGCAGCGCTCCTTTTGCGTGCGATCTGGACACCGCCCTGTCCCCGAGCATCATCTTCGCCAGTCAGTAGGGACTCGGAAAGGACTCGGAAAGGATATAAAACTCACCTCATCAAACCCCAGTAACACCACCGTCCCTACAGTCGCGGCATGCGCCATCACCTCCAGCCCCTCCGAAATAGCCTGATTCACAGCCCGCAGACACGCCACCTTGTACTTTGTCGCCAGCTGCGCATAGTGCTGCCGCCGATCCGCCTGCGCCGGCTGCCGAAACACCAGCAGATGGCGGCACGCATGCATGAACAGACTGTCCAGACAGTCCCCTCGACTCACGGCAAACGGCATCCATTCGCGCGTCACGAGATGCGCCCAGTCGTCCGCCGTCACCGCCAGCGCGAACCCGCACCGCCTGCTTTCGTCCGGGATTATGGTTTGGATGACTTGACGGTCAGCATTAGAGACTATAGAACACTTGATATGTAATACATACAATAGTCAAAAAGAAAATGCTCGTCCGGCGTAAAAACCCGCGCTGAGCTTGCAAAAGGATCCGTCCGGTCCGAGGCCAGCTGCGAGACGGGACTTGGTAGAAGCATGTCATTCGGCATTATAAGCAGGTCGGCTTTTGTCCTGCTGGAAGCTTTACTACCTTCGGAGCAGTTCTTCCGCCGCTCTGTTGTTGTTGTCTTTGTCTTTCGACTCTTATTCCTCTCGGCGTGGTATTCAACGAGCCGAAACTGTCTTCTCCTCGAGTGAGCCACCCGCGCCGCGTGCGCGCGCGCTTGCGCTTGCGACTTTGGGTTCTGCGCATCGTGCGGGTTTGAGAGGATGAATTGGATTGTGGCTGCCATGTTGGATGTCTAGATCTGAAGTGCAGATAATTAGTAGCCAGATTCAACGGGGTTGCAGGAGTTCGGATGAACCGTAGTAAGTCATCAACTGGGGCCATTAAGTACGCGAAAGTTTATGCCAAGTCCGGCCGGAGTTAACAAGGAAAACCGGCCAAACCAGTAAGAAGAATATAAATGATTAAAGAAGAATAGAGGGCAGTTGAGAAAAATATTGGTTAATATAGCGTCAAGTATAGAGACATTTGTAAAATAAAATTACGAGTAGAATGCACCTTGAGGTCAGCTCGTGTTGAGACCACTAAAAAGAACATTTGTAGAAGCAGCATGCCTTTAACAACATCGTTTTATTGGCAGCTCCATGTTTAGTATCTCTCATTTTAAGCTGCTTATTAAAAAGAGATGTCTATTCTCAATATCTAGCTCAAACCATTTTCCTGGAACATTTGAAGCTGAATGAGTATAGACTTGGAGAGTTCTATTTGGCACGTATCCTCGCTTGGTAAGGCCACCCATTCTACTATCTAGTCTAAATGGGACAATCCTTTCATTGAAACTCTGGAAGCTTCGCAGGATTCTCGAAAAAAGTTAAATGAGCGACTTTTTATTTCTCTTCCAGAAACGACCACATGTATTCCGTACACATTCTACCACTCGCCGCAAATACAACACTGCACCATCATGGGCGCTCGTCACATTTTCGCCGCAGTGGCCTTGTCGCTGCTGACGTCTTCTGCTACGGGCAAGATCATTGAACAACTGTCCGCGACCCCTCAAGGTTCGTCAATCTCACTCGCTGTCGCCAAGTTCTAGTTCCTGATATGAGAGCGCAGGTTGGAAACACGGCAGCATTGCACCCAGCTCCCAGCAGATCCGTCTCCAGATCGCTCTGCAGCAGAATGATCCAGAGGTGTTTGAAACGCGGTTCTTGGAAATGTCCACGCCGGACCATCCCAGCTATGGACAGCACTTTCAATCCCATGACGAATTGAAGCAAATGCTGCTTCCTTCTGATGCTGCCGTTGAATCTGTGGTGAGCTGGCTGCAGTCGGCTGGTGTCAGCGACATCGCCCAAGATGCAGACTGGATTGACTTTACGACCACTGTTGGCGTCGCAAACGAGTTGCTCGACACCCAGTTTGAGTGGTATATGGAAGAACAAACACGGGGCCGCCATATGCGTACCCTGCATTACTCTGTTCCAGACGACGTAGCTGCATATATCCACATGATCCAGCCCACTACTCGATTCGGCTCGCTCACAGGTATGCGTGCTACCTACTTGAGCCGTGACAAGGAGAGGACCGTCTTCAATGACGGTGTCCCTGAGGCTTCTTGTGACACGGCCGTGACTCCTACTTGTCTGAGGACTATGTACGGAACAGTGTCCTACACGGCGGACGCGGATAGCGGTAGTAAAGTCGCCGTTGGCAGTTTTCTAAAAGAATATGCGTCCTACGAAGATCTCAAATTGTTTGAGCAGAATGTTGCTCCCTGGGCGATAGGCCAGAACTTCACGGTGATTGAGATCAATGGCGGGAAAAATGTGCAGAGAAACAACACGGATGACACCAGTGAGGCGAACCTGGACGTGCAAACCGTAGTCGGCCTGGCATCTCCACTGCCCATCACTGAGTTCTCCACCGGCGGGCTGGCACCGAACGTATCAGAAAGCATGAACGAGCCGTATCTCGAATTCTTGCGGGCTATCTTGAAGCTGCCTCAGGAGCAGCTACCCCAAGTTCTATCGATCTCGTATGGCGAACGCGAGACGAGTGTTCCTGAAAAATACGCTTATTCTGTCTGCGACCTGTTTAAGCAACTTGGCAGCCGTGGCACCTCAGTGATCTTCTCATCCGGTGACGGCGGCTCAGAGCAAGAATGTGGCAACCCTACTGAGAGTCTCGTGTCTACATTTCCCGCATCCTGCCCCTGGGTGACAGCTGTGGGCGCCACGCAAGGCATAAACGAGACTGCAGCATCCTTTTCTTCCGGCGGATTCTCCAATCTCTGGGCTCGTCCAGCTTACCAGAACGATGCCATCAAAGCCTATCTAGCGACGGGACTGGCTGACCGCTGGACGGGCCTTTTCAACGCGTCCGGGCGTGCAATTCCCGACGTATCGGCGCAGGGCGTCAACCTTGTCATTTATAATAAAGGCCAAGCCACCGAAGAGGGCGGAACATCTGCCTCTACACCGGCGTTTGCCGGCGTTGTTGGTCTTCTCAACGACGCACGCCTGCGCGCGAACAAGCCCCCTCTAGGCTTCTTGAACCCGTGGATCTATAGTCAGGGTTATAAAGGCCTCAACGACGTGACCACCGGTGCCGGTACCTGTTACGGCTCAACTAACAGCACCCTAATTGCGCAAAGTGCCCACTGGAACGCCTCTGTTGGCTGGGATCCTGTCACGGGCCACGGAACGCCGGATTTTCCCAAGCTGAAGGACCTCGTCCTTGCCTGAGTCCGTTCCCTTCTCGATTTTAAAAAGTGTATCAATTTTAAAAATATGTATCAACTAATGTCAACACCGCCTTGTGTATCTATATAACCTGCTTCTCACCCTCTCCACCATCAATTCAATGTTGATTTGACATCGGGAACATCGAACATTTTGGTACTGAAGTAATGCTATAAGCTCATTTGATTTAGTCAAATCATCTTTCTGGTATCCCTACTAATGGAACATTTGAATGCAACAAAAACCAGTTGATAGTATCGTCCCGCCCTGCATTTGCTGGGTCAGTGGGTCCGGAGGTCGTTTCACTGCACGGAGTATGTAATATGCATTGTCTTCAACAAAACCCTTGCATCATAATATGCGTCGCCATGTACGCCACGCTCTCGAAACACTTTTTTTCATCGTACAGCCATGTTTGTGGATGCAAAAGACGCCAAGATATACTCATACCAGTGCCTCCAGATGTCACCGTGAGGTCAACTACATATAGCAAAGATTTAGGGTTGAGGATAGAAAACATATTCGGCTTGCGTACAAAAAGCGACTTTTCAAGGAACTGGCCCCGAACAATTAACTTGGAATCCGAACAATTAACCCGACATCAAGTACTACTATTAATTGATATTCTATGCTAACAACCTACCCTTTCGCCTGGTCAATTCCACAGATCGGTGGTAGTCTACATGTTTTTGTACATGCTCCACGACAGACGCGACATTGTCAGTTTGGAAAAGGGCCTCGCTTTTGTCGAGCTTTTCCAGCATTGTCAACGTCATTTCACAGTCCCAACACAAGCAGAGCGAGTACTCCTGACCAAAACGAAGGCGGAACAATTTCTGCGTTTCCTCCATTCCGCCATGTAGCGTTTTCTTTCCAATCTTGTCGTCATGGTCAATGTAGCGGCCTGTACGTTCTCGCATGGAGTTTTCATAAACCGCCGCAGAACACTGGTGCGTATGCCAAACAAGGTCAATGTCGAGAGTCGGTACTAGCATCTTTTTTGGATACAGCTGAAAGAGCTTGAGAAACTTGTGGTATCGGTTGATTGCGCGACAAAGAGTTCCCTCAGCAGCCGGGCTGCGAATCCACAGATGGTCGTGCATCTTGTCCACAAAAGAAGCCTGGCGCTGAACATTGTCTATCAGAGGCTTGCTTGTGTCCTCTTCCATTTGAACATTGAGTAAGAGATGGAGAAACAGTTTCTCTTTTTCGTCTAGGTTGAAATCTTTCAGGTAGTCCCACATACTCCCGATGGGCACATTACTGTTGCCGTATTTCCTCAATGCCCTTAATATGGATCTGGGCATTGTGGTCCTCCATTGGAGATAAACAAAAAGATCTGGCTCAATATTGGCGACCTTGGTGGCCCAGTCTTTTGCTTCCGTAGGAACCTCATACGTCCATTCATATGTATCGATGGCATCGTGCTGTTCAAGGTTAATGAATTACTCAAAGCTAAGAATCCCGGGGTTTAAACTCACAATTAGCACCCAAGGAAACTGTATCTGGCGAATTGCCCTGAGGCTATGCTTCCTGCAATAAGAATCAAAGTCTTTGGGATTAAGCAGGAAAGCGTGCCAAACCATAAGCACATCTGCCAATTAGCTTATTTCTTTGATACATAGTTTGCCAACTTACCCAACGGAGGTAAACATGGTAGAGCGGGCTTCTTCGATGATGATCTCCACTCTTCAAACATAACTTTTTCGGCTGTCACAATCCAAACTTTGAAGCGTTCGACAGCAATAGACAGGTAATAGGCCCATTTCTCTCTTCTTCTAGTTTTGAATGTATCATCTCGCAATTTTGTTGGTTTGAAGACATATTTTTTTGTCTGGGAATTATATTTCTTTCGGTATACAACTTTTCCAAGCACTTTCACTCCGAAAGTATTGTCCAATTGCTCGGAATTTATAATTTTGCTGCGTAATGCAAAGAATACCTCGAGAAGCTCGAGATGCACAGCACACTGGCCTACTGTGGGTATGCCTTCCACTGTCGTTGAATGTAGAGAGCTGAAAACATTGGGCGAAGGAATCAACGGCAACCCAGATTCATCCGTCTCTCCTGGATACTGCAATTCCGAAAAGTCGCCTTCATAGCTCTTGGCGTCATACCGGATTTTCATATGCGTCAGTTTGGCCTTGCTTGTTTTGTGAAGAGCATTTAGGTCGGAATGGAGAAGAAGGGCCATTGTTGACCGAAGATTGATAATTCACTGGGTTTACTTCGACTGGTATCGCCGACTTAATAAAGAGAGAATTGATATGTGATGAGAATCGAGCTGTAGGGTTATAGAGAGGTAAGGCTGATTTCGAGGGCGGAGCCGGGATAGCACAGCCGCCGCCTCGCTTATGGCTATGTTTAATTGGCAAACGACGCGCTGGAAACGAAAGGACTGAATCTAGTGAAGCGCGCTAATATTAATGGTTTCCACGTGGACTCCATTAGCTTGAAAAATTAATTAACTTGGAGGGCAATTGGCCGATGGACCCAGGCTCCGCCACGGCGCTGTAATACTATCATGGAAGGGCCGGTTATCCAACAACGGTCGTATAAAGAGTCATTAACCCTGTACCCAAAACTTGAGTGACGTTCATGGCCTCTCTCTCTCACCACACTAAATACGATTTCATTGCTGCTCGGAATGTCTCCCCCCAAACATGGTGTCAACCCAGAATCCGTACTGGATGCAGCAGCATGGTCGCTAGTCGGGCCCGGAAAAGACACACTTCGGGAGAGTCTTGAATCGCTATACTGGAAAGGGGTTGAAAACGAGCTTGAAAACATAATTCACACATTAAAAATATGGAAACAGCCTCAGTTTGCGGGTGTGACTGTACCGGACGAAGACGATGGGTTTATCCATGGCTTTGACACATTTGTGGATCAAGTTAGCGAAGAGGCACGAGAGTTCGCTATAAGATATGGTAAGTACAGGACTTTTTTTGGTGGAGATCTCAAGATAATTAATCAGTCACTTCAGATCAGAAACAAAATAACCAGAATCTTGACGCGCCTACTCTTGGTGATTATACCAAATACTCATATTCTTTACAAGAGGCTGCGATCGACCGTAGGGCGGAATACATAAGCTCCAAGATCAAGTCCTCCGTAAGAGAGGAGATTGATAGTATGTATAGTTGTCACTGTTTACCCAAAATTTGAAACGTCTGGATACTAACCACAAAACAGGCCTTCCAGATCTCTCCGGAGATGAAAAAAGAGCTTGGATGCTACTCCAAGCCACAGGTTTGTTACCGTGAGAAATTAATATACGGCTCAGCCACTAAAGTATCGAATGCCAGGCTTCCTTGATATCGAAAAGCTCATAGAACATCAACCCCAAGCAAAGAAAAACGGAGCTATTCCCCAGCGTAGGTGGAAACTCCCAAAAGACTCCGTTTCAAAATTTCTAACAGAATAAACAGTTGAGTTGTCACATTTTGATGAAAAAGGTTTGCCCAAGTTCCAACCTCTGCATTGTACACGGTCAGAATGCAATGCTGTTATTAGTGGAAGCATGTTTACTTCGCACGATCCGGGCAAACCCAAAGTCATCTGTGAGGATTGCTACTGGAAAGTCTACTATGGCGAGGAATCATATTCCAAAAAATACAAGCACTGTATTCTGTCCGAGGCGATTACGCCGGAAGTGAGCAGGAGAATCTGTCAGTGCGAAGGGGGCCGTGGCTCTGAAAAGGCGCCGTTCCCGGTTGATAAAAATGCCAATCATGCAAAGGTGGCTGGGAACGCAGCCATGCAGTGCGATCTGCTGAAGCTCAAGGATGTAATCATCCAGGCCAAAAAAGCAGGCATTGAACAACCTTCACGGGCTAGCAAGCATACTTTCTCGCGATTACTTTCCAAGAGCAAGCTCAAACTGAGGAGAAATAAGCAAAATCCTGCTACTTCTATAAGCATGCCCGGGATGATCATTGACCCGCACAAGGATATGGATATCCCACCTATTTTTAGAAAACGTGCTGAAGGAGATCCGTTTGGTGACATTCACATGGCACTTCGCGTTGGGCCGCTCATTATAGAGAATGGTGTACCACGGTAAGTTTACTTCCAGACATAAAAAAAAGTTCTACTAAGAGGGAAGAAATAGCAGCAAGAATGGCGCACTTATCTCGCTTAGGGAGATGCCCGTCTTCCACCAGAGATCTTATTTGGAAACCCAAACACAATACCTGGCAATCGCAGGCTCTGGAGATCGAAATACGTGGCAGCAAGTCTCGCCTGCCAGAAGTGCTAGGAATTACAAAGCAGTCATGAAGCAAGTTGTCGGAGCTCCTTTTAGTGGCCTGCTTCCCCAAGGCCCAGAGATTGACATGGTCTATGAGATTTTGATGGCAAGCCAGTCAGACCCAAAAATGAACCGTATTCCTCAGTTGGCTCTTAAAAGGGTACTAAAGAAGACCAAAGTGATTCTTCAGAGTCGAGTTACAGTCTACCTTGACAGTATCACAGAAAGGCTTTTGAGTTCGGAGATATGTGTCGCCTGGGACGCCTTGAAAAACAACTGCAATACGTTCTGCAACTCACTTGTCAGCCGCAGCATCTTTGAACCGCTGGTACATGGGCCAAAAACACTCCAAAACCTCAAAGAGTCCGAACCACTATATTTGATGAGCTTCGTCTGCCCTGATGATGGTTACATGCAGCCAGTAATGAGGACCAAATATGATGTTCCTACCGGGCTTACACAAGAGTATATGCAAAGATTTTTCTTTGGCCGGAATAACGAAGCCGACATAATCGATACCTGCCAAGAATACTGGTACGATTGGGGTGCCCTAGGGGGGCCGCTGTATGATTACCAGGATCTTTTCCCCTGGGACTGCACCGAGGCATACGGACGCTATCCGGTCTGCTGCGGCGACTGTAACCTTTCTAAACATATTTGGGCATTCCCATTCGACTCATGGTCTATGGTATCACATCATTTGGCGCGCGATAAACACATGTACGCCCAAGACATCCCTGCAACAAGCTTTGCCTGGATGCGAAACCGATTACGAGTGTTGAGTGCCTCGGTCATTCTATGCCGTGCAGCAGCAGCCATGTCCAAAACGGCGGCGTTTCATGCCACAACAGCGTGGCTACATTCCGAATCTGAATCTAGACTGTTGGCTCTACGACCATCGCTAGCCCGAGTCAAACTAGGTGGTATCCACCGCGCTCAGCCGTTCAGTCACTACTTTGAAGCTGGGCAATCTGGTCAATATTTTCTCGCTGAGTGGGCCTTGTTTTCGAGGGCCGAGCAGATAAAGGACTATGAGAGAATGAGAAACGAGCGCATGGACCTCGAAGAGTTTGAGCATTTAAATGCATCGAAATCTTTAGGAATTGGTGTGGCCTACTTTGTACGGCCTAGAGGAGGTAGTTCTCAAAGAAGGGAGGACCCTACGATTACATATTATACAGACGCAGGCTTTACAACCTCTGCAATTGGTGCAGACCCTGGCGGAGTGTGTGCGGTGAAGTGCGGTTCAAACTGCAAATCCGGTTGTGGAAACAGCAGCTGTGGCGGTGCAGCTTGTGGAAGTAGCAGCGGGGGAGGTGGGCATAGCAGTGGACACAGCGGTGGGAGTAGCTGTGGTGGGAGCAGCAGTTGTAGTGGAGGAGGTAGTAGCAGTTGTGGAAGCAGTAGTAGCTGTGGAGGAGGGGGTAGCAGTTGTGGAGGTAGTTGATTCTATATCAGTATTTGGACTTGGCACTTACTTCGCTGTTTGCATCGAGAAATACATTTCATGTCATTCTGAATTGAAAATTCTTCCATTTGGTTAATTTTGTTTCTATCTACACTCATATAATGTTATCGATTGGCTTGATCAATTGACAATCTTCGATGAGTATAGGTCATCACATGCATCTACCGTGCTAATGCCACCTTAATTAAAGTCACGGCGATAAAAAGCGTGTTTGCTTAGCCCTTGTGCTGCCAGGGCTTTTACCCACTTTAAAAAGACTCATCTCTTTATTATGTACAGCCATTCTCGACATCGGATGGACTTATTTAGTATGCCTCTCCGAGTCGAAGACGACATGGACACGGGGCCAATTGGGAACTGCCACGAATCGGTGTGAGGGGTTGGAAATATCCCATGTTAGGGCCTCACGAGAAAACTTCAAGAATTGATAAATACACTTCTTTCATTGCCCAGCTGCCACTGGATTGCTTCAATTTTTTCGGGCCTACAAGCTTTAAAGCTCATATTGAAATAGGAAGTGATATGTGGCCTGATTGCCTGTTTCCCTACTCCAATTATCTTTGATAAACTTGCTTGAGAATTAAGTATGAGCGGAGTTACACTATTGGTGACAATTTTCTCTTCCGGTCAGCGTATACATGTTTAGACCCTAACAGATAATAAACGTTAAATTTCTATGTTAAGTTGGCTTTGTCTCTGAGCCTAATTGTGGGCGTGGTACCATCGGCATTTTATGGACTTGCTTGACAACTATCTTCCTTTGTTGTTGGACTTTGCTTCATGTCCCTGTTAAATATTGGTATCTTTATTATCGGCATCATGGTTGTAATCATCATGTTTTCCTCCAAGTTACGACCTCCGGCTGTTTTGTATAGCGTGATTGTTGCCTATGGCTTAGTTCATCTGGCTATGATAGTCGAAGCATTTGCAGCATTTTGCCAAGCGCCGGTTAGTATCTTTGCAATGCCGACCTGGCCTTCATACTGGGGACACGTTGGGAGCTGATTGCATCTTTTCATTGTATGAGAGGATTCACCAGATATTGATGAATTTCGGGGTAAAGATAAAGTAACCGAGAGGTCCACCGTCCACTATCCTAACACTTAACTACACTAGACATCAAATATCACTAAGTTTATTTATCATTGGTTTACATGTATTAAAGTAATCATACTAATGCATTCTAACGCACCCACAACTACACATTTACTTATCAAAGGTCTCTTGAGCACCAATCAAACTACAATTTAACTGACATACGGATAAGGTGGTTTAGAAATGAGCCTTGTATCTGGCATCTACAGTGGCACTAAAAGACGTGGTTTCAGGATACATGTATCCGGACTCCGAAGTGCCGAATCTGAAATGGTTACCCGATCTGGCATAAGCATCAACCACAAGAACCGAAAAGGCGCGGTTTCCGAGAGACTGGTAGAAATCTGTCTCGCATCTATGCAGTATAATACTTCTATGAACTAATTAAAACCCACGTGGATCGGATCTGGCATAAACATGGGGTAGTAGCATCAATTGATAGATCCTCTAGTGCTGCGCCTCGCCAGCGCCACAAAATCATCGCAATCAGTGTCAACTAACCAAGGAGCCACAAGTAAAATTCTATTCGGAGAAAATTAAATATAATTCAAATTGATTATATACATTTACGTGATACTTTAATTATGTATCAACTTAATTTTCATCATGTTAATAACAACATAGTTGATTGTGCTCACACAGGTTATGATAATTGTGGCGGGTGCAGTGAATATATACATAGGGTTAGGGTTAAAACTGGAAGCAAGCATTATGATTGAGCAATTTCGAATACACTGTGACTAAAGACCAAAAATCAGGGTCTACTCAGGGTTTTCGTCTCCAGAGGATTCGGCTTAGGGTCCTTGACAGAAAAAGCCTAGACTGTATCCAATAAGTGATTTGTTGTGCATGGACTGATCGTCACTAGCCAACAATCGTCGATGATACCAACGCATTGACGCAATCCTCTTCTTGGCGCACGCGGGCAAGCGAATCAAATCAATTTTGACAAATCGAAGAACAGGCTTGGACTCTGGAGAAGAAAAAGAAAGTGGGCCAATACAACCAAAATCGAGAAACGGTATCCAGGCGCCCTACCATCAAGGCGCCCAATTCCGCTGCTCGCCAATATACGAGAAGACTTTTCAGCGAAGGAATCCCTCCCTGCAGACAAATACGTGGGCAGGCAAATAGACAGACGCAACCATCCTGTCAGGCTGCACATCAGCCCCGGAATAGTGCGCGGATATGCGCAACGACTGACTGGACAGGCCCTACGGATTCTTTCCCACGAGTGATCAGCGTCGCGTATAAAATAGTCCAGAAATTCATCAATTTTTTTTGCCAAAAGATGCGTTATATTTGGAAGACTAAGGCATAGAATTTGCGCCTTTCGCAACGAGACCGGAACTGCTCAATCAAGATTAGCCAGCTGGAACTTGGCAATAAAAAACAATAAATTGCTGTGAAATGCTCCCCATACGGAACAGTGTCGCGATGAGTCCTTGTAAATAAACCGGCCCCATGGTAGGACTTGTACAGAGGCCCGCGCAGTTCACCTAATCTTGGCCTTTTTATCGAACTGATGAGATGCGATAACTAGAAGTGATATGGGATGGTCACCAGGTCCGGAATCAAAGTCTCAAAGACTAACACTCATACTTCCTTGTATAAATTAAAGGTACTATTAATATGTGCTCAAGCTTCAAGGATCACCCGCAACGGGATCGACAAGATGTTTCTTTTTGTTGGCTCCCACAGGATTGGAAGCGCTGGAGCCTGGCAAGACCCTGCATGATTCAGATGATCGACGAGTCTAACAAGCAATACGGACGTTAGCTTGTACATCCTACATAGAAATTGGAATGCATGAATCGCCATGTTACACAAAGATGTTCAATGACCGGGAAGTGCATTTGGTATCATAACACTTGAACTCTCAATCAAACTCTCATCGGCTTCTATAGGGAAAAGGAATATTTAAATTGTAGCAACATGTACAGAGCAAGATGTTTAAACTTGCCATACAAACGTTGAACATTAGAGTTCCCGCTATACGTAGCAACTATCGTGCCAGGCCGCGCACTAACCTCCTCAGACTCCTCGTTGTTGTTGGTAGGGAGGAATTTAGTGGGTGGCCTAGCATCGTTCCGTGCAGAGTACATACAATGAGAACCCATAATAATAAAAAAATGGTGGTCCTGTAAACCAGTTCGTGGGGACAAAGCAAACTTTTAATGTTGTTGTGCTATAATGGCTATACCTGCTTCCTTTGACTATTAGAAGTCGACGACTCCGTTCAATTATTCCATCTGCCTTCAAGAATGCGAGAAGTTTACTGATATAAATTCTCCGTCTTCTCTCTTCTTACGACTTTTCTTTTTGACATTGAAACTGTGACAAACATTTACACGTCAAGATGAATGTGCCCGCACTTGAGCTGAACACTCAACGAATGAGAGCAAACTACGATACTTCCATATTCTACGCCGTTCTTGCTACATGTGTCGTTATATTACGTATTGCATGCAAGATCAGTTTCTGCCATCAAAGGCTTGGTCGTGATGATTATTTTATCATTGTTGCCTGGGTATAACTACATTTGTTTTTTTGGACATTACTCGGCCATGCTAAGTCTTCTCCCAGGTATTTTGTATTGGCATGTGCACATCCAATATTGTCGGTATGTGGCCCTTTGACCCTTCCAAGAAATTTTTGGGGATTGACAGATATACAGAGATTGTCTATGGGGGCTTGGGGAGACATGTTGAGGACGTTCCTCCAGAAAACCTTACCGTACTCCTGAAGGTGAGCCTACATATTTTCGCTTTGGTCATGTACCAGTTGACCATCAATACTAACGATTCGGTGCTTTAGGGTACGGTCATTTTTCAAATCATGTGGGGAATTTCCCTCGTTTTCGTCAAAATCTCCTTCCTCCAATTCTTCTCTCAGATCTTTTCCGTGGTTAAAACAAGGCCCGTGTTCAAGATAGCAATGGGGATATGTATCCTCTGGGGCATAGGAAGTGTTTTAACTCCACTCCTGCTGTGTCAGCCATTTGCTTTCAACTGGGATAATAAAATCCCAGGAGGCAAATGTGGTAACCGGCCGCTATCATACATCCTTGTAGGGACATTTCACATCGTCACCGACTTTATAGTCCTGACTATACCGATTCCATTTCTCTGGAAACTTCAAATGGTGAAGTCGAGGAAAATGACTCTTATTTTCATTTTTTCCTTGGGATTCGCGTAAGACCTCCCCGTTCACAATTTTTTCTGCCCCAGCTGACAAGAACCTTTCAGTTGCTGTATCGTCAGCCTTGTTCGGATCACGGAGTTGATAGGGGTCACATATACGGATATCCCCTGGTCGCTCGTCCCTGGCTGTTATTGGACTCTATTGGAGCCTCCCTTTGCAATTCTCATTGCTTCGTTACCTGCCATGGCACCCCTTTTCGACAAAATTCACCAGCGTCTGGGCTCCCACATCTACAAATCATCAAGCGACCCGACAAGCATCCATTCAAAAAATTCCTTTGTCAAAATGAACAAAGGCACCGACAACAGCAGCGAATATCCCATGTCACCCGTGTCCCCCACACACAAGAGGGAGAGCGTTTACGACCCTGAGGATGCCCGATACGGCCGTACTGGAAATTCATTTGATGAGGAACTCAACATGGGAGGGGTAGGACATAGACACTTGTGTATGACTGGCAAGGTCAACGCTGACGGTTTACATAGACTGCGCACAAGACTCGACAATCCATCACTGCAACAACGACTATCACACAAACCACGAGACCTTATTCAAGAAAGGGGTCGGATGACTGCCTTATCCGTAAAAATCATTACTTAGAGGAGGTTTCAAAGACTCCCTCAGACGTGCTATCTCCATAGATGTATAGTTATCGCCGATTTTCTTAATGTCCCGCTCAGAAATTTAATATTAATATCATTGAACATCCTCTAAATTGAATCTATCTACCTTTTTCTTTTCCTTTTTTTAATAAGTATGAGATTTGGTTGAACTTGGCCACTGTAAAATATCTCTAATATACTTGTCAGGAACAACTAACGAGAACTTGGTCGACGGGGCTGGGTATTGAGGCACACAACGCAGAACGGACGTGATAGAGATTTACTAGACTATCTTAGCTGAGGGATTTGGCTCTTTGTTATTCTCGATGACTAGACAACGGTGTATTCCCCCCCAAAAAGTTTAAATGATGGTAAAAGAGCCCAAAAAACAAAAAGAGACCAGACTAGTGAGGTAGTGCATTCACAGGAATCACAGCTGCATTAAGTTTTCGACATTGGGTGGACACCCATCCTAAAAAGTGGACTATTATCGAAATTCTCGTAATCGAGGAACGCCATAGTGCATTGTCTTGAAATTTCGACTTCCTCACCGCGCAGCAAGGCCCCCTGGTCGTATGAATCGATAGCTTCTGGTAATGCTGTGGTCCCTTTTTGCACGGCGACCATAGCGTTGACGACTTCGTTTGCATCTTTGATGCCCAGGTTGCCACCCTGACCTCGATGGAATGTCATGCTATAAATTTTAGTAGCTATTACTTCAAATTATAGTATTTGAAGAGAGTCAAAAGCATACCTATGCGCAGCATCGCCAGCTAAAGTTACGCGTCCGCTGTGGTTATTCCATATTTTCGTTTCCCAGATGCGAAGCTGATCCGGTTTGACTTCAGTATCGTCTGAAATATTCCCCACAACTGTCTTGAATAAATCAAACCAGTTTTCCGTACGTAACCGGAGCTCAGCCAATCGACTGTTAGAGCTGGAAGATCCAACTGATTCGCCTAAAAGCCAGGTTGAAAGTATATAAAATACCCAAGTTTCTGGCTTCTCAAGGTCCGGCTTATCCAGTAGAAAAACCCCCATGTACATATTCGTTGGGTGTACACCGGCATCTACTGTTGGGTTCAACTCTTTATCAACGCGCAAGGCTACGTCCGCTGGTAGAGTAAATGAGAAGTTCATGAACTCGCAAGGCAAAGCCTCTGGTTTAGCAAGATCACCCAGTAACCAGCGACGGACATAGGATGCACCTCCATCTGCGCCTATGATCGTTGTGCCAGTTTCCGTAGTCCCATCGTCAAAATGAGCCTTTACCCAATTCTCATCTTGACCAAGGGTAATATCGACCAGTCGCTTCCCACGTAGAACATTAAGGCCCGTTGACCAATGTTGTTTGGTCTTCTGGTGGTTTAATCGTCGAATGATTGGGAATCGACTAACGATTTTTGCCTCCCCACTCATTCCATCACGCACAAGAATGCCGGTTTGGCCTGCTACCTTGGGATCAAGACTAGGGTCTGGTTGGCACTGTTGAAGGGTGTTGTAGATTTTCTCTGGCAAGAGACTTTGCAACAGAGGCAGCGCCCAACCGACTGTAATGGCCCAATTGCGGTCCCTTGGGACGCATTCCCGGTCGACAATCACATAAGGTATGTTGTTCTACTCAGATCCGATCAGAATGCGTGAAAAATGTAATACCCGCTCAATTTACCTTTTGCAATCCATGTGCAATAGCTAGGCCAGTAAGACCTGCAATTTATCAGTGTCCGTCTCGTCAGGCTTCGCAGTATGGCAATCTTTCTCACCAGCGCCGATGATAATGACGCGCTGCGCCGTTTCGGGGCTCTGCATCTCTTTTCCGTGTTTAAGAGTGTATAACCTCGTACATTTCCGGTGTGGTATACTCAGTAATCTACGTAGGAATCGACTTTTAGGCGAGAATCGAGATGCTTTTAAAGAGGTTTGCGAATCAGACTTTCAGGCAACCCATCTCATTATCTTCAGATTCCACTACCTCGCAACTAGTGAAAGGGTCGTATAGAGATCAACCTCGAAAAGTTAAATACCGGCCGGTAGAACAAAGCACTATCGGATTTATTTGAAATCATTGTCGAGTCTAGCTAGACACTGTTAGTGCCACGATACGCAGTGCGGGTTTGTTTATGACGCATGTTGGGAATGAAATATGACACGAGGCACATAGGCAGCACATAGGATAGCAACAATCATCAACAACACCTCGTTTTTCGGCATCAACAAAATTTTCCTCAAGACAGGACCATGAGCGACATGCGCATAAAAAGTGTCGAGATGAAGCCGGGGAAGCTCCGAGCGGGACATGTGGCGCGGAACTAGCCAGACTGAGCCATAACGACTTACGTAGCCAAACAAACGGCCAGCTTGTCATTCTCTCATTCTCGACATCTGCTTGACATCTCGACAGTATTGACATCGCTATCTTTTCTTCCACGGTTTCGAGTCTTGTTTTTGCTGCTTCCATTCTGGACGAGGAGAGCATCAAGGCTGGTTGGCATTGTTGTCCCTCCTTGCAACACCACGTCAACGCCTCGTATCTCATCACATCCACATCTCGACCAACAATGTCGCCCACCATCCGGCGCCTCATGAAAGAGGCCGCCGAGCTATCGGCCTCATCATCTTCGCCCTCGCCACACTTCTGCGCCCATCCCGTATCCGACTCGAACCTATTCGACTGGCACTTCACCATGGCCGGCCCGCCGGTCCCCTCACCCTACGCCGGCGGCATCTATCACGGCCGCATCGTGCTCCCCCCAACATACCCCCTGCGCCCGCCGTCATTCCGCTTCCTGACGCCCTCTGGCCGCTTCGAGGTCAACCGCGAGATCTGCCTGAGCATCAGCGGCCACCACGAAGAGAGCTGGCAGCCCGCGTGGGGAATCCGCACCGCGCTGACCGCTATCCGCAGCTTCATGGACGGCGACGCAAAGGGCCAGCTGGGCGGGCTGGATGCCACGGATGAGGTGCGCAGGATGTGGGCGGAGCGCAGTCGCTCGTGGTCCTGCGACTGCATGGAGGGCAAGACAAATGAGCAGTTTCTGGGCGAGTGGCGAGACGCGTGTCTGGAAAAGGGCATTTCGGTTGACGAGGAGGGCAGAGAGACTGTTCCGGAGGAGTTGAGGATGAGCTATAAGAAGCAGTCGGAAGAGAAAAAAGAGCCTGTTTCGAGTGAGGAAACTCCTGAACCACGGTCCCCAGAGCCAGTCCCAGTACCTCCTCAAGACACGCCACCTGCAGAACAGTCCGAGACTCCTCAACCCGCGCAGGCTATAACTCCACAACCAGCGCCTACGAGGACCACGACAACTACAACTACCACCACTGCAACAACAACGACGACGACGACGGCACAAACACACGCAAACCCATCACCCCAAGACAACCCCTGGCTGGACCGGGCCATTGTCGGCGTGGTGATCGCATTGATATTTATGATCATGCGAAGGATGGCTGTCGCGGAGGATATCTGATCCAATGTTATATTACGATGCATCTCTTTTATCTATACCCATGGCGTTATCTCTGATTCGATTATCTTATATATCATTTATATTAGCGTAGAACAGTTAAATCAACACTCCATTTAAATCAATCCTAGAAGTACAAGATAGCAAAAATCAGACATGACACCGGTATAATACAACTAACTGCTCGCAACAAGCCACCAGTACCCCTTCGCTTTCCACATGGAATCTCCCTCGCGGTCTACCTTGGTCGCGAGTCCCACCTCCTCCAACCATGTAAGAGTCCGCTCCACATCCCAGAGAGCCAAATACCCTTGAAGCTGTTCGCAAATACCCTGTGCAGGGATGTTCGGTCGAACTGCGAGAATTCCCACAACAGAACAGACAACCGACTGCCACATGTCTTGATTCACATTGCCGTTAATGTCCACCCACAACGGTGGTTTCTCTAGAGCCGTTTGATCTTGTTCGACAATCGGAATCGGATGGGTGCTGACTGTTTCTCGGACTGGGTTTCCGTACTCGTATCTTTGGCTATCCGGAGTAACGACCATTTGAAACTTAAACTTGGCCTTGTCCAGTCCACGTGTCTCGTAATTGCCTTCAGTAAGACCCATGGGATTCGAAGGCGGGTCGCTAGGGTGAATGCGCACACGTCCCTCAGCCGCCAATGCCATGATTGCCATGGCCTCTCCGTCGACCGCCGTGTATCGAACCTGCGAGAAGCCATCGCGCTCGAAATCATCGTCAAGAGTCTGTTTGGTTTGCACTGCTTGCCTCAACATGTCAATATCCACAGCTCTGCGGCGCCCAAAAGCGTGGTAAAAGTTCTCCGTTAGAGAATAATTGCGCCCTGGAATGATGCGTCCGCGGTTTTCTTGCATGATCACACGATCGCGGACAAACTCCTTCACGCATTCATCTATAACGTCACTTGGAAACTGTGAGAGCTTTTCTTTAGCTTCAACAGAGTTGTATGTCTGCTCCTTGGCGACAATGTTTGACAGTATCCAGGACTTGGCCGTGTCTTTCTCATCTCTCTTCCTTTGCCATTTGCTCTTACTTGTCGTGTGTACAAACGGTCTGACAGCATACATGCTTTCTCTCTTGGCGATAGTGATGGCCGGGTTCGGGGTGTAAATCGTTTCGAAGTGATCGTTAGTCTGGACCACCCTATATTCGTGTAGCCGGTCAAACTGAGCTCGAGATCCTGGCAAATTTGGCACTTCTCTTGTGGACGGCGAGTAGTATTGCGTTGCGGCCCATGTCGTCAACGCATCCCAGTCGTAGTCGTCCAGGTTGTTGAAGTCGAGGTGAGGCAGCGAACAGTTTGGCTTCCGATATTCCTCGAGCAGTATATCTCGAATATCTTCTTGGATTTGCGCCAACTGACGCCTGTCTCGGTTCATCAACAATTTGCCATTCTGTCGAACTAGGACAGGGTCATCTCGGGGAAATGCCCGCGCGACATAGTGCCAGTCCACCGCTTTGCCATGGGCTCCTCCTGCAATAGTCCGCACGACAACAATTGCGTACCTCAATCTTTCGATAAACCGAGGGCCAAGATCCCGGAGTCCCTTCCTCCTACGACGAGCCATCGGTGTCTTTGTCGTATCCAACCCTGGTGGCGAAGTAGCCACTTCTTGTAGCTCGTTTTCAAGTATTGCGGGGACATCTTCCTCAGGCTGTGGTTCCACAAATGTGTCATATTCTCGAGGCAATTGTTGGGGCACCATGTATTCTAGAGGCATTTGGTATTGCTCGGGCAAGTTGAACACCTCATGGTCTGGTTCTGGTTCTTCAGATGGCATTATCTCGGCCGCTGCACGTTTCTGCCGTCTTGCTTTGACTGCTGGGGGAGCCCGACGGAATTTTCTCCTGGGCGCACCGTCCACGTCAAATTGAATCATACCATCAATTGGGGCTTGCTCAAATGGTTCATCGATGGTATGGTGAACGTATGACAGATGACCAGCGTCTTCAAACGGGTTACTGAGCGGTGGGATATTGGATTCAGCGGCATTCTGATTGATCCTCTCCCAATGGGAGATAAAGTCAATCTCTCCAACAAACCGACGATAAGGCGTCTCGGCTGTTGTTGAACTCTCGACTCTCCGTCGCTTTACTTCAGCGAGAGCCCGATCCAAGGGCTGCGAAACGCGATGTTTCAAAAGTGTCATTTCCATCGCACCGCGAGGCACATCATAATCAGTACCTTCTTCATGCCCTTGTTTGGGTAGGGCGGGTTCAATGCGTCTTTTCTTGGTGCGCGGCGGCCTTGTAAACGAGGTAATGCCTTTGGAGGTTTTACTTTTACGTTGGAGGCCCATGAGCCTGACTGGCTTCTGCAGACGCTTCTGCAAACTCTCTTCTCTCCTTTTCTCCAATGCCAGAACAAAAGCAGGCTTGTTTTTCAGTGTCACTGTCATTGAAGGCTCAACAGGAGTGACTTTTTGGTACGCTGCAGCAACTGCAGAGCTTCCCCCGCGAACAATCTTGGCAATGTTGGGATCGAGCTCAACATTCTTAGGGACGTAATAAGTTGAGTTGAGCATCTTGTCTTGTAAGTGCGTCACCAATGGGTCAGAGGGATCGAGGTCAGGTTTCATAACAATGCTGCGTGTGACCATTTCCCCCTTGGGATTCCTCCCACTGAATGTGAGTTGTCGAAGCTTTCCTGCATCCACAAGATATTTCACTGCGCCCTTGACTGTTCGTGAGTCGGGCGTCTCGGTGTGATTATACTTTCTGATCCAGACCGTCGCAAAGGCGTGCCATAATTCGCTACTCGATGGAAATGCTCCTCCCGCCTGTTCGATAAGGGTCATGACGATGTTACGTCTTAGACGGGCGACTGAGCCGTCCTTGTCCGAGCGCCTGCTTTTAGGGTATCCTACTCTAGGTTGTAATGAGGACGTTGTAGGTTTGGTTTCATCTGAAAGGGGGGTCTCCCTAGCACCAGTAGGCGTGGCCGTCGAAGAAACGGCTGCGGTTGTAATCTCTTCCAGGGGAGTATCGCGAGGGGGCTGTGAAGATTGAGGCTGGTCCACTCTTTCTGAGGGAACATGCTCTTCAGAATCGGCGGTGACAGTCTGATCGGCAAAATCCATTGCATCCACTGGTGGAACACCGACAGGTTCAGCTGACTGAAGCACATGTGCAGCGGTAGACCCATCAGAGACTGCATTGATATTTGATAGTTCTTCCGCTGGAGCAGGCGTAGGAGCCACTGTCACAGCTGGTGTGTCAACTTGGACAGGTTCTTCTACTGGCGGTGCAGTGGATTTGAGAAACTCGACGAGCGAAAGACTCTTGAATACTGTGATTCGGCTTTCTTTGGGCCGTCCCTGTTTCTTGCCAGCTGGCCGTGCCTTTCCCTTAGCAGTAACATAGACACCAGGAGCTGGCCGCTCCATCAGCCGAACAGCGACATGGGTCCAGCTCTCATCCAAGCCGAAAGCAGCAAATACCTCCTTTGCAGGCTTCTTGCCTTTTGCAAGTTCAGCTTCTATTTTCTCCGATTTCGACAATTTACCAAGGCGATCAGAAGGTTGGGTTCGCTGAAAGCTTGGCGCATCATCATCTTGTGGTACTTCTTCCACAACAGGGGAGGCTTCTCGAGGTTCTCGAATGACCTCTGAGTCAAATGACCGTCCATATTCGCGTTGAAAAGAGGCAGCTAAAAGTAGATTAGTTTGACTCCTTTCATTTGTAGGCGTTTGTGAACTCACCAATCTCTCCATTCTCATTCATGGTGGCGACGGGGTCGCTTTTGGTTGCCGAGTAGTTGGTAATTCCTTTCGATGCTATGATGCAGTAGAGGTCGCGTTCAGTCGTCTTACCCCGCGGTGCTTTGAAAGGGACCAACCCGTCATTGTCCGTAATTGCTGGGGCATCAGGAGGCGGCATCACAAGCTTGGAGCTTTTGGCATCTCTGGGACGAAAAGTTACCGCCTCCCAATCAGCTTGACCGCGGTCGACAAGCTCCTTAAAAGAAGGGTATACATAATGTACAAAGTGAGTGACGGTCCCACTCTGCGCAGTGTCTCTGACTACAGCACTGTGTCTAAGGTGCGGAGGCTGTGAGAGCTGCCAGCCCTCGGTCAAACGGCTCAAGGTGTTCTCGCTAGGTCGACGGAAAATCCGACCAAAACCCTCTTTGATGATTTGAGCGTTAGATCTTCCGACAGTGCCACTCCGCTCAATGATGTCCACAATGAGATTGGTCACGCTGATGTCTGGGTTCCATCTGATACCCACATGTTCAAGAGTTGGTACCTCAGATGGCTCCTCGAGGTCTTCGGCATCCGGATCGGCCTCTTCCTGGTCCATGGAAGAGAAGAGAGTCTTGTAATCGCTTTTGAAGAGTTTCATATCAGCATCGGTTGGCTCGCGAACCAGTAGGATGCATGGATGAAAGGCCTTCATTTTGTCATGAAACTGCGAGCGGGCCTTGACTCGACGGAGGCATCCAATGGCTTCAAACTTGCGAACGGCCTTGCTGAGATTACGCCATCTCCAATGGTCTTTCAGCCCTAATTCATCCTTGAGATCATTGCGAGAGATAATTTGATGCTGCTTGAGCACGCGAAAAATATTTTGTGCAAAGGCATCGATGTCTATAACCAAGGTTGATTCCTGACCGCTCGTCGTAGCCACGGGCACGTTCGCGACGCTGGCAGAACGTGCAAACCTGGAAAATACACACAGGCTGGTCTTCGCGGATCTGGCTTGCACCGGGCGTTTTTCGATGTATCCCTTTGTGTGGAGAGCATCGGTACGTTTTGGCACCGATCTACTGTCCTGTCCACTGCGGCGGACCAAGTCAGTCTGGAGAATACCCTCTGATCTGCAAGAGGCGATGATCGACAACAAATCAAATTCACTCGCAGGGACTCTAGTGTCGTCCCTTTCGTGTCCTGTCAGTGCTCTCCAGGTACGGTCTTCGGAAACAAAAAAGCGCAGATCGGGAGGTTGTGTTTCAGCCTCAAGCTGGGACAGACTGCGATCGTTGTATTGCCGTTCTCGTCCAACAGAGATCTCCGGGTTGAGAGTCAACCACTGCCAGAGGTCTTCCTTCAGCGCATGGTCCAGGTGGAAATCCGATGGATTTGATATCTCCGCGCGGTAAAACGAATGCACCCACTCCCAGATCTGATCGAGCGAGGCACCTGGAGGGCGTCAGCGTGTTTGATCAAGGCATGGATGGACACATCATAGCACAAAGATGTCCAAAGCATGGAGGGGCGTCAGATGAGGCTGAAACAAAAAATAAAACGAGTTCTGCCAGCTGATTACCGAAACGGGCAAGAGGCAAGAGGCGGGCGGCGAGGAAGGAAGACACCGGGCCCAAACGGGAAGCGGAAGCAACGACAAAAAAAAAAGAGGAACAAACGCAGGAATCATCAGTGCGTCGAACTCACCGTCTGTGCCTTGGATCGCAATCTCTGTCAGGAGCAGCTCGACCAGGTCTTTGATTGCCCCGGCCATTGTGCAAGGGGAGCTTGGGCCGGAGCACGGGGCAACATGAAGCGTTTGCTCTTGTTCCTTTGCAGGCTATTTTAAGAATTCGCGCCGTGCGGGTTTCGAAAACGCGACAACGTGAGGGGAAAAATCAGCGTTGGCGAGAAAACGTGACAAGACCCGGCCCGGCATTCCGGAGCTAGCCGTATTCGGAAGTTGGCATGTGACCTTGTAGCCCTAGCCCTAAGTACCTCCTTCCTCTCTCGGGGTTGTCCTCTACCACGTCGCTGTTTGAATGCATAACAGTCAAGTCATGATTGTCTATCCGATCTATCTATCTATCCTACATGTGGCAATGAAATAGACCAGTTGACTGTCGAGAACGCCGACGGGGACAAGAAGCACAGAGACCGAAAGCTCTCGACTATCAGATACAGCCGCGCTGCAGAATACAGCAGAGCCACCAGGAAAATAAATGTCCCATACGAGACCAATAAGAGGCTATAGAGCCCCGGAATACCTTCCGTCATCCCAGCAACCCGATCCAAAAAGTTGCGTCTTTGGATTCTCTCTTTCGGCGCCGATGGGGCTTTTTGCTTCAACAAGGCTCGGAATATCGCATGCCACTGTCCGATAGCCGCAATAGACGTGACCGCTGGAATTATAGAAGCAACCACAGACGCAATCTGCCACATCAGTCTCTCTGTTGCTGTCGGGAACTGGTAATACCAGGCCGCACAGTGGATTACCCCGAAAACTCCTCCGCCAACGCCTCCAACAACCGACACTGTGGCCCTTGACAACACTCCATTGTGAAGGCCAAACTGTGGCAAGGAATAGTTGCCAATATAAGGAGTTCGCGGGCCCTGGTAAAACGACTCAGGTCCGACCAGACCAATCTCAATTAACTCTTCTGCCGATGCATACCTGGAAGCTTGGACAGGCGTGACACATTGAACGCCCTTTGGCTTATATAAGAGGCATAAATATGTGAGAAAAGCCACCACGCTAAAAGCCACGGCCATAATCTCAAGCTGCGACGAGTCCACTCCCGTGGCCCGACGAGCGATGACCTGAATAATCATCCACAAACTTTGGCCGAGAGCCAAAGCTTTGACTACAGTGTCCCCTTTGTTCTGGTTGTTGATTTGCTCTTCTGTCACATCAGGAAGTGTGTCTATGATACCGAATTCTCGTGCTTTGCTGAGTTGAGCAGCATCGAGCACCCAGACATTGCCCTGGAGGCGGATGATGTTCTGACAACTGGCACTAAATCTCGACAAGAGGACGCTCTGCGTGCTAAGAGCTATGGCTTGGTTCGCTAGGGCGTAGTTTTTGGCATTCGGTTTCCAAATATTGCCATCGCTAGGACTCGGGCTCTCAAAACGTGTAAGGTAGCTTTTATTGTTACCTAACTGCCGATGAACAAGAGGGACTTGACCACCAAGCAGGTCGAGATATTCTTCCCTGCTATTGGTCTCTTCCGAGCTCGGGTTTTCTGTGCCGCCATCGTCGTTTCCATCTTCCTTGACCACCAAGTGTTCTGTCGCATCGGGTGTGTCATCCGAGAACACAATGGCAAAATCGCCAAGGTTTGCAAAGAAAGAGTGCGTCAGAGTCCACTCTCTTCCATCTTTCTCCGCATAAGGCTCCAGGGTCTTCTGGCAAAACCTCGCAGATACCAGATCCAGCAGTGCCTTGCCCAACATCCACTCCGGGAAAATCAAATTGACCAACATCCACAAGGCCTTTTCTGCCACCAGGAGAATTGCTTGGAAGATACTTGCTAATTTGGTTGGTGGGTTGCGCTTGAACGGGACATTAAGATGTTGCACAGTCCAGGTGCACAGCAGCAAAATTGAAAGACAGCTCCATAGCACGTCGAGCGTGCCTTGGATGTCTGGTGATGAGACATAGTTGACGGTCGCTTCCGGCAGCGTGCAGTTTGGGCTAAATGTCGACATTTTGTTTACCTGGAAGTGAAGCCAGACAAGGCGACATCATGACTGTTATAATACCGTCTCCGCACATCGCGCATGAAGGATTAATTAGCATTTTTATTCAGAAGGAATTCTGATTTAACGAAGCCAGGTTAGAAGGCCCCTGCGAAGTTCGTAACTTCGTACACCTGGGCCGCTAGCCACACACAGCTGAAGTGCGCAGCGACAAATCAGCTGTCAGTCTAGCCGACGTCGACGAGTTAGTGCAGTGCATTGCAGCCCCAACCTCACATAAAGAGCCGTAATTTTAAAACCTACTGTATTGCCACGCGATAGTCAACGCTAGACCGACAGTTTCGAGTCACGAGTGTAGGGCGTTTATTATTATTCTCGCTTCCTGATTGCGTGGCGCGTACATTGTAGCCTATACAAATCCAGGCTAAGTGCGGCGGCACCCGCTAGGGCTTACTGGCCCGTTTTGTCTGCATTCTAAATTAGAAACTCGAGAGCCGCTACTGCGGGCCGATTTCTTTTTCAAGTGATCACTCCGTTTTCAGTTCTTGCCTTTTTCATTTGTTGGGCCGTTGGCCTATCTTGGGAGACTGATACTAACTCACGGAAGCACCACTCATCCCTCTGGCTGGGGACGGCGCAGAGAGAAGAGTGCGAGTCAGTCAAAGACTCAAACTGAGCCGCCGGATATCGCTGACAAATGTAGAGAATAAATTGGTCTTTTTATAGACTTGGGCATATGCCTCTAAATCGTACCTGCATGCATAACCAGATGCTGCAAACTGGCGGTTCCGTATCTTTTTATGCAAACTCAGACCGGGTCAGCTGGCTGTGTCTACTGGTAAACAGTATTCAAATGTTTGGAAGATGACATCTGGAGTGTGCAATACTAGGTATCATATTCATTTTTTTATAGTAGCTGCACGTGGCTATTCAACATTGAATTTTATCTGTTAGATGTGAATACTTTCTAAATTTTTTGATTTGGGTATGTTTTTGGATAGGTTGGAAGACTATATAAGACTTACTTTCAGGTATCTTGTTCGATTAAGTTGACATCAACCAACAGACATCTGGACCCAGTATCGTTTAACTATGACAACTTTAAATATCACATCAACCAATAAGACAATAGAAAATAAGCACTGCGCGTGGCATGCTGAATGATCTACCCGGAGCAATTGGGGCTTCTAGCCTTCCTAGCCTCGGTTTCTCGATGAGCATCTAAATTTTTGACCTCAGCGAAATACTACAGGATACTTTTTCCTATTCCACACAGTGCTTTCAATTCCATCGTTTTCGTCATGTAACCATGACTTTTCATTGTGGCAACTCAGGAAAGTTTAATTTCTTTGTTTCCCCGGAGGATAAAGGGCTGCGGGAGAGTCTCAGTTGGATGATTAGGCTTCCCCCCTCTTTTTGACTTTAAAAAAGTCTAGAGGCAAAAGTAGTGGACGTAGTAAATTATTTAGTCTATATGCCAAATGTAAGTAGAATTTGTATCTCAACATTTTCACACGACAATTGCTACGAAGCAGTGTCTGTAGAATCACACGCAACATCATGGGCTCGCCAGTAGATATCAACGTCCGCGAAGCAATGCTAGGAAGCGAACTGCAGGCTGTAAGTGATACCTTGCAAATTCATGTGGTTTGGTTGCATTTACAATATGTAGTTGCTTGTCCATCGGGGACCGTGGTACAAGCATCGCCATCTGCTGCGATTGAACTTCATCCTCCTCGTTCCCTTGGTATCTACAGCAGCAGTTGGCTTCGACGGTATGCTCTTCTACACCAAAAAAAGGAAAGAAAGAAAGAAAGAAAGAAAGAAAGAAAGAAAAGAAAAAGAAATATAAGCTGATTGATGCCAGGAGCCATGATGAATGGTCTCCAGACCCTCCCCCAGTGGCGCAACTATTTCAATATCCCAAGTGGCGCTCTCCTCGGCATTATGAACGCGATATATCCCATAGGAAAGATCGTCGGTATCATTGTTGCGAGCGTGCTATGCGACCGATTTGGCAGGAAGCTGCCTATGTGGCTTGGCCTACCCACCATGATCGTTGGAGCTGTACTACAGGGAAGTGCACTGAACCTGGGCATGTTCATGGCTGCTCGGTTTATTCTAGGATTTGGCAACTCACTAATCACTCTTCCTACGCCGATTCTGATCGCCGAGCTGGCATATCCGACTCATCGAGGTAAAATAACGGCGATGTATAATACTTTTTATGTAAGGTCTCAGTCATATTTGCCTCACGAATTTTGAATAACTTACTTGACATAGTACGTGGGCGCTATAATGGCGGCCTGGATCACGTATAGGACATTCAAGCTATCAGGCGAGGAGAGTTGGAGGATTCCATCCATTCTCCAGGCCTCGATACCGTTTATACAGCTGTGCTTTTGCGCCTTTGTTCCCGAGTCTCCAAGGTATACAACCCATATAACTTACATATGTAAGATCGAATTGAAGATAACGATTAACTATACAGATGGCTCATCGCTCACGACAAATCCGAAAAGGCTCTGCAAATCCTAGCAAAGCACCACGCAGCGGATGACAAATCGTCACAGCTCATAGCCTTTGAAATGGCCGAGATCCGCGAAAGTATCGAGTTTGAAAGATCAGTCAACGAGCAGCAGTCGTCATACATGGAGCTATTCCGGACTGCTGCGAACCGGCGACGAGCTTACATTGCCGCGACATGCGGCATCTTTGTGCAATGGGCAGGCAACGGAGTTGTCTCTTACTATCTGACGCTGGTCCTCGACACAATCGGGATTACTGCTGTCTCGTCGCAGGCACTCATCAACGGGCTGCTGCAGGTCTTCAACTGGTTCGCAGCGGTGCTGGGCGGCGCGCTCATGGTCGACCGCATGGGGCGACGCACGCTGTTTCTAATCTCGGCCATTGGCATGCTCTGCTCGTACATCGCGTGGACGGTACTCACAAGCGTGTTTGTACGGACCCTAAACGAAAACGCTGGCCATGCTGTCGTTGCATTCATCTTCATCTACTATCTGTTCTACGACATCGCCTGGACGCCGCTGATGCCCGCGTATCCGGTTGAGATTTGGCAGTACACTATGCGGAGTCGCGGCGTAACGTTTTCGCTCGTGATCAATTACGCTGGTCTGATCCTGGGCCAGTTTGTGAATCCGATTGCGATGAAGAATCTCGGGTGGAAGTATTACATTGTCTTTTGCGGTCTGCTCACGGTGCTGGTGGTATTGGTCTATTTCTTGTTTCCGGAAACCAAAGGACGTACATTGGAAGAAATTTCGGAGATATTCAATGGGTCGAGTTTGACGGGCGCAGCTATGAGGAGGTCAACGGTAACACCTGCAGAACGGAAGCCTGTGAAATGAAATATCAAGAAACATTCTCAGTCGATATGACACTATTTAGCGCCAATATTTTTTGCCATGGCAATTATGGAACCTATCTTAGTAATTTCTCTCTGCCAAATATCAGAAGAAACGCTGTGATTGTTTACTTTCATCCGAGACAATTTTCCCAGTGCGGAAAGCAACCTAAACATTGAATGTGGCAAACTTGCGTGATACATCATTCAAATGTTCCGTTCAGGTATCCATCGACTTGAGGTGCTGTATCCAATGCATGATTCAAGAAAGAATAAAGCAATATTGGTCAGTGTCCACTCGAGTCATGTACGTATCTTCAGCCTCATTGATCGAAGCAGTCGGATTCCAAATCCGTCTGATGTCGGCCCATTTAAAAGCAGACGGTAATAATATACGTAGACGGACAAAACTTAAAATCTAGGTTACGTACGGCGCACAGGAAATTTCAAGTCTTATTCTCCGACTCAGAAAAGCAAGGACTCGCGAGTACGCACTGAGCACTGGCCGAGAAGCCAAGATTTAACCGCTGTCGTGTTACACGGCAAATCCACGTAGCAAACGGCAGATGGAGAGGATAGTTTCGGCTCTCTTTTTCTGTCATATGTCGCGTCTGCGTCTCTGCATGCATGTGCTGCATATGGTTCATGCATTGCCCGCCGTACAGTGCAGGAGAACGGCCAGCTTCAACCATTGGGATAGCAAGCTGAGGCGACCATAGCGCGAACGACAATCGGAGAAATTGCGATTGGCTGCTTCATTTTTAATTGCGAATAAAGAGTAGACAATAATAATAGTAAGGCGAGACTGTTCAGTAACCCTAACCATTCAATATTAATGTAGACACCGACGATAAGCGGCCGACTCCGTGGAACTCCTCCATCTCGCATCTACATTATTAATATTGTCCGAAGCATTGATATCAAGATTAATAATTCATGTCTTGGACCTCGCACAGACAGCTTTTTAATCCACGCTGACACCGCAGTGAAGGATTGGCAATGTGATCAGCTGACCCGCTCTGGCCCTATCGTCAGTCGGGCGTGGCGAATCGTAAGCAAGAGAGGTCTGACGGTGAGACGGTGAGACTGAAGCAAAGCAAGAAAAAAGCAAATAGTAATATTTTAGAAAGGAATTTTTTTAATCAAAAATGGAGAAGAAAACACCACCATGGGGAAATTATTGGGAATCATCCTAGCGCTGACGTACCGAAGACCTGGTTAGTGGTTAACTACTTCGGCGGATATGCATGGCATGCATTTTACCTATTCCCAAGCGAAAGGTTCAGTCAGGTCCAGCCGACGGCTGACAGGATGTACCTTGCCAATTGGGTGGAAGTGCATGCCGCGAAGGAACACTGGTTTATAACGATTCACACAGTCTTACGAAGCCTGTTGTTCTTTTCTGCATGCTGTTTGGATGGGCTAAATAGTAAAAAAGGGGTCCGAGGACACATCACATTCTCATCACACCAAGTGACAAAAACGTTAGCTCAACCGTTGGAAAAAGTGATTAGCACCTGAGCTATATACTCCGTGCGTCGAAAGGGGGAAACAATTAGCGGATCCGCGTGGCCGAGAGAGCAACATTAGTCGAGAGGATCTGTAACAGTGTAAACTGGGGGAGCTGTCTCGGCTCGACTTGACCAGATCGCTATATGGTCTTCCCCTTTCGGAAATCGGTAGAGTGACGACTCGGTGAAGATTACCGAAGTCACCAAAACTTCAAGAAACGATCTCATTACTAACTAGTAGTCTAGTGAGTGGTTAGTGGACGAAAAAGGTGGCACAAATGACTAATCTTATTGCTCGCAACTCCTGGATCGACTGTGAATGCGGGATTGAGCGCAAGCTGCCTACGAGGAACCCAGGTTCACGGTGTAACGCTGCGTCGCGTCTGGTATGAAATTGAAAAAAGAAAAAGAAAACGATAGAAAATAATACTATGCGTACTGCACGACAATCCCTGACTTATTACAGTAAACTCCCCGTGGAGATGGGTCTCGGCGCGTTCGGCTCGGTGCGAGATTTCCTTGCATTCAGCATACTCCCTCTGTACGGAGTACGTATGTCAAATTTTGTGGCGTTGGTTAAGTTTGTTTTTCCTGTGAGTCTAGTAAATATTTCTTTTTGTTGCCGTTAACTGGTGAAACTAGTGATCAACGAATTTAAAATAAATAAATAAAATGAATGAGCAGTTGACTGAGTAGGGAATATGTACCCTGTAACTCGATGTTGTATTGGGTATTAACGGAAACAAGGAAGGCAAATACAAAGCTGCGTTTCAGCGAGATAGTTGCATTTGCGGCGCAGATGTGATGACTCTGATGAGTGAGGCTACCTTACAGTCCCCTCTTTGGGCATAAGGCCAGGCAGAGCACACGCTAAGAGAGCCTGTGATAGGGCACGCGACAGACGGACGGCGTTGCTTATGACAGCTGCAACAGGCTGCAACAGGCTGCATCAGGACATACTGATTGCCACTGCAGCAGCCTGCGTTTCACGGAGTCTGACTGTCATTCGACCTTCGGTCAAGAGGCGGCCGGGTCATTTTCTCGTTCGTCCTTGCCTTTCCTTGTTTTTTTCGTCTCTCATATCATGTGTCGGGTTTTGAACGACATGTGCATGGCATGGCATGGCATAAAACCGCATAGCATAGCCCCATTGTATTTGCTGTCTTGGAGTCACGTCAGAAATTAATTTCCTTCACTGCAGTGCGATGATCGATCGGCCGATGGCGGATGGACCAGGCTAAGCGATCGTCTCCAGCTGCCTATTCCAAGGCACTAGCCAGTGCGTACTCGGTACGGGGGGCTCTATATCTGAATTAGTATGGTGATTCATACCTGGCAGGAATAACAGAAAAAGCAACGAGAGACAGACCGGGGCAAAAAAGCACATAGTAAACTACATGCTCCAGGCCGGAATGACTCGACGGGCAGCAAAAGGCAGCGCCCAAAGCGCAGGCCGGGGGGGCTGCTAGAGCCCCGGGAAGTGGAGCCGGCCGGGGCTTCATTGGGCTTTGGGGCTTTGGGGCCCCCTCGGGCCTCTAAGCCTAGGCAGTAGGCAGCTAGGCTACTAGCCTGCTGGGCGCGCTCGCTGCCCCCTCTCCCGCTGACGGGGCCCGCCCACTGGCGCCCGGTCATCCCTCAGAGTCACCAGTGATCACCGATCAGTGATCAGAGCTACTGTTCAGTAAGTACGGAGACTATCACCAGTGCCACTGCCACCGACACCAGGGTAACCCAACCAGCCCATACTTATAAATCAAGCACTGCATCCGCTTCCACCATTCACACATACATCCCACGTCCATCACAAGGTCACTGCTCTCACCGACAAAAGTGGTAGACGCGCCCACCACCGCCACTAGCATCAACAGGGTTAGCTGCCGCCGGGAGCCGTGCCGAACCGTCGCCTCGTCCCTAGTAAACGGGCTAATAGTTCCTCTTTCGCCAAAGGTCCATCTCTTGCTACGTCACTCGCGCAGAGCCCAACATATTATTTATTTTTCGCTCTCGCTTTCTCTTCTCGACAGTCAGACAGCAGCAAACACTGGCACATACACACATAAACAGACAACAGAAAACACAACATGTCGCAGCCCGCCGACCACCCGATCTTGGACCACATCGCCCTGCGCGATGAATGGAATAGGCAGCTGGAAGAGAGCATAAAGAAGATGAAGGAACTCAGGGGTGAGTGGGGTGAGTGTGACTTTCGTCGCCTGGCCAATTTATATCGAAGACACTGCTAACACAATTTTATCACAGAACGGACCCTTTCACATCAGTCAAACCAACACAGCCATCACAACAATCCTCAAGACGCCCAGAACGGACAACAGACGGGCGAGAGCCAGCAAGACGCAGATTCGCCCAATTCGCAATAATGAAACATGAACCGTGAAACACGACTCTTTCATTTTATGGCGCGTCTGTTTTCTTTTCTTACGACGACAATGCCTATGTATTCATTATAGCGCTACGGCCCAGGCTCATCGTTTTTGTCTTTTGTTGATCCCGAGGGATCTGGGAACATTTGGAAACCATGCCGGTTCTTGGTTTTGTATCTTATTGTCTTTTGTTCGCAACTGGGTGCATGACGGGGTTATTATACATTTTCTTGCTTTTCTCTGTCTTGTTTTTTTCTTTGGCCTTCCAGCATTTCATCCATTATATCTGATTATTTTGATCATGGCCTATTTGGCCCTTCAATCTAAATGACCACAAGTTGGCCGTTTTTCATTTCTCAACGGGCAGTCACTACAACATTTGAACGCCAATCATCCTCTGACACAAAACCGATCACGACTACTCCGTACTTTGATCGATATGAACATCGAGAGAAAAATAGATGCTGTCCAAAATCAAAAATAAAGAATGTGACCAACCCTTGCAGCGTGCATGTGTAGTATGTACTGTCTCCCGAGAGCGGGTCCTGCCGCACAATGATCCTGCTGCGAACAGTGAACTATTGCTGCATGTGTCCATTACTGCAGTGGAAAACTTGGAATTTATGGGGAAATGCTACTTAAGATCTGAATGGGCGTCCATCAGCCAGCCCGGGGCTTCAATGTTGGTCGACCGAAGGATTGATTGATGTCCCACCATATCCGCCTCGGTTTGATTTTTTTATGCCATGGAGTGACAGCTTGCGATTCTCGAGAAATATGTAGATCCCGTCAACGGATGTCATCCACGTCACAGCACCATGTTCAACGAAGAATGTGGACTGTTATCGACATAGCTTGGCCATGTTAGGTACGTATACGGACAGCACGGCACATGGCTGGCAAGAATGTCAATTCACTTATTCTCGGAGACGTCTTCCCCGAACAGTAAATCTCATTTAAATCGGTCAATTGGCGAGTGGATCGATCCTCCCTGCTTCAATGCCGTAAATGCATCTCGAAATCCAACAAAGAACCATCCCCAGTGGCTTTTAAAGGAATTAATTGACGATTATTGTTCCAGTAGTGTTGGATTTTTTCAGCCAGGAAATCCAATTCCAGGCTTAGCAGTTGCTAATTCGAGATAAACTAGCAAACTAACCAAGCCCCTAGCTGCTAGCATGGCCAGGACCATGAGCCCAAAAGGGAAATTTGCTGACTTGCGTTGCCGGTGATTGGCCAGCGATGCGTGATCGTCTCCAGGTCTGGCTTGGCTTTTTCTTGCGCCTCGTATTCTTATTTTATTTTTACGCAGGCCAACAGTTGGATACGAGCTGCCAGGAAAAAAAAACCACGTCTCTAGGTAGCGACCATTGGCATGTGCATGTGCCAGCTGCAAGGAGCTACGGATATTCCTCCCCAATATCTAATACGACAGGCACTATGAAGGAGCTGTGCAGCTGTCGATAGCAAGCAAACGAATGACCAGGGTAAATTATAAAGTTTTTCATTTAATTCAGCCCGTATCGCTCAGCTCGAGCAGAAGCGATATCAGCCTCAGCGCGCGCTGCGGTTGGCTGGCCGCGGCTATTTTTGGCCCTCCGAGCCCTATGAGGCGTTGGTAGTATTAGTTCGCGTTAAGTTTAATTATAGAAGTTGTTAAATTAAATCAGAGACATTATTTACGTGCATTTTTATTCTGCCTACGGCGTATTTATATGGCCCGTTGCCCCTAAAGACTTGTAAGTTGCAACTCGTCGCTCATTTTTAAACTACAAACACAATGGATCCAAAGTACAACCTCCCAGCCAACGCGCAGCACCAGACTAGGGAATGGGCATATTCGTTCTGGGACTGCTGCACACCATTCAAGACATGTACGGAGCTGTCCAATCTAGCCTCAAAAATGCTGCACTAATGGAAAATCCCAGGTCTCGAGGCCTCATGCTGCTCATGCTTCCTCTTCGGCAAAACCCAAGCCCGACGCCGCGATCCCAGCCTCGCTAACTATAACCACTGCAATGGCGATGTAAGTTTTTTTCCCCCCTTCACTCTAAGTAGTTGTATAGTCTAACAACAAACAGTGCACAGGCTGGTTCGCGCTCTCGTTCTGCGGTCTGCAATGGATCCTCCAAACAATCAAGCGCAGCGACATGCGCGAACAGTTCGGCATCGAGGGCTCCGGATGCGGCGACTGCTGCGCGTCTTATTGCTGCCCCTGCTGTGTCCTGATGCAGGAAGAGAAAGAGATGGTTCGGAGGTCCGAATCTGTGACACATGCCGGATATCAGCCCTTACAGCGAATGACATATCAGCCTGGGCAGGCACCGGTTTACTGATTTGTTGTTGGTATCGTTTCTGTTCGGTGTTTCCTTTTCTTGTATGAATATTTGGGTGTTGGGTGCGGGTTATTGGATTGGACTTTTATTATTTTGCTATAGAAATACTAGAAATACTAAGATTAAACTGATATTTTTGACAATAACTAACAATGCCGCACTCGTAACCAGGGCTACATTGAAGTGTATCCCTTAGAGGCACCATTTGAGAAATTGAAAGGACATCGGATCCCGAAAGAGTCCCCCGGTTTGACACATCAGTCATTGAGAGCATATAAACAAGGAGACAAATCTTGTGTAAGTATATAAGAGAATAGTGAATGAATAAACAAACCCAGAGCCACCCACCCCAACACCAACCTTTTAAATCCCACTCGACACACAATATTTAGTGAAGTCGATCAAAATTCCATTCGCAAAAGACGATCCCACGAATAGTGTACCACGCATAAGTGAGTGTGATACTGCAAACATTTTGAACCTGCAGCCCAATGACTTCAACGACTAAGCGTGGTCGGTCTTCACAGTATGCATTTCCACTGGACTCGGCGTTCGCGAGCGATCATCGGTGCCCGTGGGCCCAGCTCCCCACGACGCAATAGTCTTATTGATCGGGTCTGCCTCCGGGTCCGAAGACGCCCCGGAGCCGCCTTTCACCGACATGCCACTCTGTCGCGAACCAACTTTGGTCTTGCTCCCTCCCGAAGGCGAGGCCTCCGAGTTGAAGCTGCTGCCGAAATGCTGCGGGAAGATGGCACCGAGAATAATGCGCAGGGCCGGCATGCAGGCGCAGAGAATGGCAATGTCGCATTCGAGGACAGACCAGTAGATTGCAGGTGCATTGTCATCTAGAGTTCCAGGTTAGACTTGAGTTTGACAAGAACGGAACGGGGGTGTGTACATGTAGTGTTTGTCGATTTGGAGAATTGGATTAGTGATTTGAGACGAAGAATACTGACGAGCGTGATCCTATATTCATGTTAGATCTTTTTCAAGATATAACAGCAAGAGAAGAACTCACAAAAATCCAATCGAGAACATCGACAAGATCTGAAACTTTTTGTTCCAGCTCAATTTGAGCCCCAGCAGCAATGGAATCGGCAATGAGATAATTGCCAAATCAACAAAAATCTCAATCGCAGCGCGGGCCCACGAAAAGGAGTTAATGTCGATGCATTTCCCGACGTGTTCGCCCGTCCATCCGTTCCAGAAGAACGAGACCGGTGTGCATTGGAGGATCATGGAGAATGTGTTCGATATGCCGAAGCAAATGACAAATACGCCAATTCCGTACGCAACGTTACGGAACACCCTGGAATCAAAAACACGGAGATAGAAAGCGAGAATGGATAGCTGGGTGAACGTTTCCGAGATCATGTAGAAGACCTCGGCAAAGTAGAGTTCCTATAGAACCATCATTGGCATTAATGATATGGAAAGTTGCAAAGCAGCACTTACTTTCAGTGTTAGAGTTAGGTCCTCGAACGGTATTGTCCAAATGTCTTTGCCCATTCCAGAGTTCGCCACTGTGTTTTATTAGCAAACATCGATCTGTGATGCGGTTAGGGCTCGACTTACTTGGGAACAACAAAATGTTCAGCGGAAGAGCGAACACCTAAGCATATTAGCAATAGCCCAATAAAAGAAGAAAAGACAATATACCAAAGCAGCAACAATAAAACGGTCATCCCAAGCAAAAAACTTGTTGATAAATAGACGCGCATAGATGCGGGCAAACACAAAGATAATTGCGAGACCACCAAACGTCGCCGGAATACCAATCATTGTCCCTCTAATATCATGCTCGGGAAGTCCACAGGCCGCATATGTTGCATTTGTAGTCGCTGATCTGTTAGCTAGCTCAAAGCACTCGAGGAGAATAATAGTCTTACTGAGGACCTCCTTTGGCATGCAAACCCCACTGCCCAGGCACAACTGGACTGTACTCTGGAAGCCGGCATCTGCACAGAGACAGGATATGTCCTGAGGAGAACACTTAGTTTTAGAAAGAGAGTCTTTGAAACAGGTGGCCTGAGTATTTTTATCAGCTTCAAATGTTTTGGGGATATGTTATGGACGCCGACTTACCGCGCAGCTAGGCAGCTCGTCCAACAGACTTGCTTGGCCAATCGCCGCAAAGAGGGCAGAAAGGAGAAAAACGAATGTGTATTTCATTTTGGGTAGTCAGTCTGAATCAAAACTTTCTACTCGAGATGAACGGTGAATCAATGACTTGGAGATAGGCGCTCAGCCAGAAAACGACACCATCTTTATATTTTGTAAAAACAACCAACATAACAAAGCGGCACAGCTAAACAAAGGAAAGAAAAAGAAAAACAACACGGTAAACTGCAAGGAGAACTTGCCGCTTTACTTGTCAAGAATACTAACATGGCGCTCCAGACGGCCGGGGAATTAACTACAACACACGCCGACCTATCATCCACCTCTACATCCGAACCCGAACCTAAATAAAAGCCGATAGATCAGGTGAAAAAAAGTAGTTAACGCAAGGCTATCGCCCGGACTGCGTCTCTATCATACTATGTAGGACAATAGCGGCGAAAGCGCGCCTCCCGGCGCAAGGGGGAGAGGCTAGATCCGCCCGGCGCAGTCAGGGTCTGGGGTACCCGGGCGATCAACAGACAGTTTTGTGATTAGTTGCAAAAAAAGTCCGAAACAAATAGAAAGAGACAGCCCTATCAATATTATCCATGAGCCATTTTATCCCTAGCACGGCAGGTTCCGAGATTTCATGCGGCCATCATGCTATATGCGAGACGGTCTGTGTGCCGTTTTTTGACATGTTCGCTGCATGACCTTAGACTAGCAGACCTTCTGCCCACCATACTGTTAACACATGGGCCAAGTCGGTAGTCCAAAAGGAGCTAGGTTCGTATTACGCGTGTGGCAATCCTTTGTTTTGACTCATCGACCTTCTTTTAACTTCAGTCCTAGCCCTAAACTTGGTTCAAAACAATGCGATCGGTGATTCAATTCATTTTAGGCAACTACCCGCTAATACTGACTCCTAACAAGATTAAAATTATTGACTAATGACAAATACTTAGCAGCTGACATTTTGCAAGATCTTGGCGTCGCTCTGCTGCCATGGATTAGTCTTCTCAATACCCCTAACCAGGGCTTCATGCTGAGCCGAGCGTGGTTTGATTGTAGCTTTGAACGCAGCAGGGTGGCTAACAACGCCAGGCAGAAAGTTGACAACCGGATCAACTTCTCTTCCAATTTCATCAATGCCTTTGCCGAAATTGAAGACGGCAAGAGATTGCGCAGCATTGATGTACAGAGACGTATCGGCTAGGAGGCGACCGGGGCAGATACGGCGTCCAAAACCAAAAGAGAGAGTGTGAGGGTCGGGTTCGGGGATTGGCTGTTGGTCTGACTTGAGGAAACGCTCAGGCTTGAATGCCATGGGATCTTTGTAAACGGACGGATCGTGGGTGAAGAACCTATTTAGAATCAGCTTGTTTTTAACTAATACAGAGAGACAATACTCACCATACGTTGGGCATTATGTATGCTCCTTTTGGAATCAAGTAGCCTTCGCATACATCATCCTCGGTAGTCATATGCGGCAAGCCCATGGGGGCAACCGGATGCCATCTGAGAATCTCCTTGACAATTGCGTCAATGTAGGGAAGGTTGGGACGATCGGCGATATCAGGGAGTCTGCCGTTGCCGACCACGCGGTCAATTTCTTCCTGTGCTTTGCGTTGGACTTCGGGGAACAATGTCATAGCAAGGAAAAAGCATGCAAGAGAAGAAACGGTCTAGATGGGAGTCAGTGATTCATTTCCGTGCACTGCCGTGAACAGCCGGAAACTTACAGTATCGGCACCTGCGGCAAAAAGAGACATTGCCGAGCATTTCACAGTAAACAGTTCATCAGCATTCGCGATAGGCTGTTGGAGCAACTGTGAGAGAAAAGACCCCTCGTGAACTCCATTATCCATTTGGTGCTTGACGAATGCATATGGTCTTTCTGTGGATTCTATAAGTGAATTTCCCCATTCTCGCGCAATGCGCTTGAATCCAGTGCCGGGAACCCAATCTGGGAGATATTTTACTGCATGGATTGTCAGCCAATGTCAAATAGATGTAGATCACCAGAGGAAGGGAATTGTACAAGATGGGATGAGATCCACCAACCACGCTCCTGGCACACCGGCTTTTGCAAATTCGTCCATCGCTTTCCCGGCCAACTGCACAAGAGGATCTGGTTTATGAGGTTCCGTATTATATCCATACGCGATTTTGAGAATGACGGATCCGGCTTCTCTGTTAGAGTTGTCATTAGTATCAGAGCAGTTAAAATCTAGTGTGACTTCTATGTATGGAGACGTACTTGCGGATATGTTCAGTAAGGTTGTCGGGGTCATCCAACACACGCAACAAGAAATGACCAGCCTCGACCTCCTGCAGAGGGTTGAATTGGGCTGAAGCTACCTGCGAGCCGAGAACTTTGGACATGTTCTTGCGAAGCAATCTGAAGCGACTATTGTATGGCGACAGACCGAGCGAGTTTTCCCAGCCGCACCTGGAAAAAATCAGTTATGATCAGCCCCAAACTTTTCTTGCGCGTAAAGTTATCGACATACATTTCTCCCGCGAATGTCTGTTTTGGCCGCGACGAATGTTTCACAGAGCGCTTCTCCATCAGCTCAAAAGCTAGGCGGACATCGTGGAGGATAACGAGCCTTTGCCCCATAACTGTAATGGAGCTGATTCCACCTGCACTTGATTAGCAAAGGGTTTCAGGGCCTTTATCATTCGTATAAAAACCGTATAAATCTTTATGTTTCAGCCAGTGAACCCATTCTTGCTCTCCGGGCTTGGGGAGGTCGCCCAAGTTTCCCACCAAGAACTTCGGTTTCGGGCCCGGAGGCAATGGAGGACGCTGAGCAGACTTGAAATGCACAACGAGTCTGTATACCAAAAAGAGGACTACGCCTCCTAGAAGAGCCAGAGGAGCCGACGTCGAAGCCATGTTGTTGCAGCTTTGTTTCCTGGTTCGGGTCGCACAAGATGACCAGGGTAAATACTAAGCTGAGCAGTGAATCTAGCGGGCCCCTATGGCCGGGGTACGATCTTTAATTAATCGCCCATTATGTTTCTCGAGCCAGGGGCCTGAATCCCTCAACCCTCAACTAAACCACATTCTGCAGATCTAGTGTCCCTTTAGTAATGCTATACACGACTGAGGAGAGAGGAGAGAAAGAGGGGTGCGTCAAGTACTTGGTTACTAGTAAGCGTAATCTGAGGCCTCGCCAACGCTTGATGGAGACGCCATGCATCCCCACAGACGCATGGGCGAAGCATATTGGCGGAGCAATGCCAGTACATGCAGGTCACAACGCCAGCCAGCCGCTAGCAACGGTTCGGCGTGATCAGACTGCTGGATATCACGCAGGCGCGGTGCCAAAGCGGCCGCTAAACTGCGTATTAGCTAGTAACTATTTGAAAAAAGTGACACATCTCATTCCCCTCCCGCTCTTCTGTGCCATTTCCCGAGCAGCAGCGCGAGAGCCATGGAGAAAGAGAAAATAGCCTGTTGGGCGGGCTTTCCTTGCATCAGAGTGGGTCTGGCAAGTTTTTTGTTTATGCACTTCTTCCCTGTCAGTCCAGAAATTGGCCGACATGCGTCGTTTATGACAGGCCCATTTTCGGACAGTACTTAAAAGCGTAAGAAGTAAATGGAATAAAGGAATGTGGAGTCTGGACTCGATCGCTGCTCAGGATTTACATTCTAGGCAAATTTCTTGCAATGTTTAGTGATAAGCAGGTGCCGAGGGGGGTTATTCTATTTCTCTTGCATGAAACAGTAAACACTCTTCTCATACATTGGTATTTTATGCGAGGGATTTCTGTGTTCTGGCTCTTTGATATATCAGTCGTGGGCCGAGTATTGATCGAGAGTGAATGGACTTTTAACTTGTTCTATGCAATGGAGCAACTGCAGGTATGCCGAGCGGGGAATTCCCTGGATATGAATGTTGATTCATCATGAGGGTCAAATATTGTCTTTGAAAATTACTTACACAAAAAGCTGCATATGCATTTATTATTCTCATTTTTTGCGGCACAACTCCCACAGTCCAAGCTAGTGCCGCATTAGTTGATTGATTTCACAATCCCTGACTGTGGAGGACATCAAAGATTCTTTTTCTGTTTTTACTAAAATATAAGTGTTTTTAATAACTTTTATACCCTGTGTAACTAGTCTTGAAACCGTTTAATTCCTATCGGTAGCCTCGTACATAATAGAATGATCCATGATCCTGGAGCAGTCCCTGTTAAGACTCTTATTACTAAGTTGCTGCACAAAGAAAGTAGTTAAATCCCATTTACTATGTTTGAATAAATAACATTTTGAATGAAGTCTAATGCACAAAATCCGCTTTGATTTGATAAAGATGAAAATGCGTGCATAAAATACATGTACAAAAGTAGCCAGCACCTAAATTGGTATTTACAGAGCAAAAAATTAAAACAAAGCTAACTCATAGATCCATGAGCCAGTCATCATCTTCATCCGTATCATTTAACGGAGGAGCATCCGTCATTATCACGTCTCGCAATGACTCCAGCGCGGCAGCTTCCAGGATCCTTCCTTTCAGGATCGGAATTGCTTCCTCCAAGACCTGCATCCACATGAGGGCACAAATATCTTGAGTGGCCATGAAATTGGCCTTGTGGTATTGGAGCATCTCTTCGATGATATTCACCGCTTGATACACGTCCTGTTCCACCTCCCGGCTGATCCAAGTTGGTAAAATCTCTGTGCCTCTTCGGCTCGGCCAGGGGGGAATGACCGATCGATCCCGCCTAATAACGTTGATATCATTAATCAGATTGGTTGTCCTCTGCTCAAAGGTCCAGGGATGACATAGGACAGTGGAGCGCTGTCGGGGCCTGGGTGAATTAAACTCTGAATTGTAGAAGTTGAATTCAAAGTCGTTAGCGAGGTACGTAGCCATCTTGGGGGACTGTAAACGTCAAGGTCCGTGTGAAAAAGATGCAAATATTGAGGTATGACTATTGGATTGATGAGGATAAGAATTAGAGAGGTTGAATACTTGGTTTTGAGAAGAACGATCAGATGAAGGTTGACATCATGGATCTTATACCATTGAGATGAGGTCTGTTCTTGCAAGGATTTTGGGATTAAACGGCGAATTTTCTACACCTGACAATGTTATTGTCGAAATAACACAAAGGGAAAGGGGTCTATTGTGTTGGTCACAAGGAAATATGAAAAAGACTGTTGCCGAGACGTTGCCGAGTGTAAACAAAGATGAGAGACGTAGTTGTAAGTAGCGCTTCTCCATTTTTCAGATTTTGCCATATATGGGAAGAAAATTGATGGAGTTCTACAGTGACCATTCTCTAGATTCAGAGTATGCCTTCATGCTTTTTAGCAATATTAATCCAATTTTATGGACTGAAGGTTATGATAACTACATGCGAGAGTACTCAGCAACCGATGTTCTTCAGCTGTAAATTTAATCCCATCGACATCGCAAAATGACCTGTTGACATGTTGTAGCTGTTATTTTATGTAAATAGGGAGTATAAACAGGTGTGTATATTGGGAAAGGCTCATTCTACCAGTTGACATAGAACTGGCGGTCAAAGGATTAGCGTTGAGGACTTTTGTCGGACAAAGAAGCATAGGTAAAAGGTTGATGCCTTTTGTCAAATAAAAAGCTTGGCTTAAGTAAGAGCAACGCATGTATTTTCAGAGAATAGAAAAGTAGAGCTCTTTTTTTCCTATGCTGCAAAAGTAGGCTTCCATAATTACATAAACATGACTCGTTTTTCACTTTTAGGACTAAGATTTTCTACAAATCCAGGAGCTGACAAGTATAAACCTAATTTTTCTGGACATATTTAGAGAGTTGACACTACAAAGATAATCGAAAACATTTCCAAAGAGACACATCATTGGTAATAAGAGTTTAAATATTCCGACGCTTAACACCATGTAGTTGACGTTAATTCAATGCCCTACCCGGAGGATACGAGCCTGTCCATACTTGCACATTCAAACGCATGAAGACACTCGACTGTCGTCATTCCAGACTCGTCTAGATTCGCGCACCAGAAGTTTCCCTGATAACACATACTCGCGTAGCAAAATTCAATGTGCTCAAGCTCTACCCGGAGCCAGGTAAGCACAACGGTGTACGGCAGCTCTGAATCGATTGCCACACCCTCCAGTGGTTTCGCCACAGCACCCAGCACATTGCACTTGTGGTCGTAGATGGTTGCATTCTCCCATTTATACATGTAACCTGATCGGTCTTCGACGTAGACGCGGTACCCTGTGATGTCCAGTTGGCATGCTCCGGGTCCTTGTCCAACACAATGATTGGCGTATGATTTGCCGGATAGACCGGCCAGAAATGTGAGGCTCGGAACTATTGAGGGCATTTGCATGTTGAAGACATGGATTTCTTGTTAAGAAAGTAATCTCACAGCCGTAAGAGCACTTGACCTTGGTAAAGAGGCTGAGAAGAGTATATAGGAGATTTGCAACTAACTGTTCATAAAGGCGAAGAGAATATTTACATACAGATATATTGGCTGGTGAGTCACTCTGCTGATGTCTTTATCAGGAAACCTACCCCCGACTGACAAAGAGGGTATTTTTAGTAGTGTCACAAGACCAGCATTTGGCTATTGTTCTTTGAAGAATAATACTAAGCCTGGTGTAGGGCAAAGGTAAGTTGCTAAGTTCGACAAAGAGACCTGTCTTTGAAGAAAATATTGAAAGCGCTACCAGATTCGAGCAGTAAGCAATATGGATTATATTCAACACCAGTTGACAACAAAATGATGGTAATAGTAAGTTTCATTTACAGCCTACATATGTGATCTATTCATGCGTCGCTTAAAAGTGCAAAATCTAGGGTAAACGTTGACGATCTGCCTTTGGCATACACGATAACGAGCACAACCAAAGAACCAAAGATAAAATTCTACCCGAGAATATCTAAATTACGAGAAGAACTTATTGTTTGGTCGTGGAAGACCAAGATGCTCTCGCAATGTCGATCCTTCATAATCATCACGGAAAAGCCCCCGGCGTTGTAGCTCGGGCACCAGTCGCTGCGTAACGTCGTCGAGGCCCTGAGGAACAAACGGAACCACAACTGTGAACCCATCGGCTGCCTCCTCACGAAGCCAAGTACCCATATCCTCTGCTATGCTCTCTGGAGTTCCAACAAAGGCAAGTCCTGAATATCCGCCATGTCGCTGTGCGAGTTGCCGGACTGTCAGATTCTCTTTCTCAGCGAGACTGACGAGAGAGGCACGGCCAGTCTTGGTTGCATTGGTTTCTGGTAGATCGGTTGGAAGAGGGCCGTCCGGGTCAAATCCAGACGCATCGGTACCCAGCGTCACTGACAAAGAGGCAATGGCACTGTCATAGTGGACAAGACTATCGAGAGCGAGACGCTTGGCTTTGGCATCTTCCACTGTGTCTCCAATGACGATGAATGCTGCCGGAAGAATCTTCAAATGATTCCGATCGCGGCCTGCTGCTGTTGCCCGGCCCTTGATGTCTGCATACAGTGCCTTTGCAGCTTCGATGTCTGCTGGGGCGCAAAAGACAGCCTCGGCCGTTTCAGCAGCCAGCTGCCTGCCCGGTTCCGACTGACCGGCCTGTACAATAACTGGCCAGCCTTGGACAGGACGTGCTATATTTAGGGGACCCCGTACTTGCAAGGAATTGCCCTTGTGGTTGAGAACATGTAGTTTTTCAGGGTCAAAATATATCCCCGACTCCTGATCACGGATGAAAGCGTCATCAGCAAAGCTGTCCCACAGTCCTGTAACAACATCATAAAATTCTCGTGCGCGTTTATATCTCTCGTCGTGTTCGAGGTGCTCTTCCTTGCCAAAATTTTTCGACGCCTCCGGGTTCCCCGTCGTGACAATGTTCCATGCGGCGCGACCGTTACTCAAATGGTCTAGCGATGCAAACCGACGAGCGATGTGGTACGGCTCATCGTATGTAGTCGATGCTGTTGCAGCAAGCCCAATCTTACTGGTAACAGCTGAAAGTGCAGACAGCAGTGTGAACGGCTCGAATGAGGTGACCGTGTGGCTGCGCTTGAGTGCCTCGATCGGCATATTCAGAACAGCGAGGTGATCGGCCATGAAGAAGGCATCGAACTTGGCAGCTTCGAGCTTCTGGATGAACGATTTCAGGTGCTCGAAGTTGAAATTCGCGTCTGCGTAGGCGCCGGGATACCTCCATGCGCCGGTGTGTAGGCTGACAGGCCGCATGAATGCGGTCAAATGCAACTTGCGGTCCGTCATTTTGCTATCGTGTTATATATTGTTTTTCCGACAGCAAAGTAGCCATCTTGAAAGCAGCCAGAATCGGTCTTCATATAGATCGTGGGTGATTACAAATTAATCGTACTGGGCGGGGGAGGGGAGGCACAATCACGACATCGAGTGCTGGTGGAGCATCATCACGGCCGAATAACCAGAATCGCCGGAGGGTGATTTGCAATCATGATCTCCTGGGCTAACTGATTATGGCTTGTTTGTGTTTCTCGATCATGTAAGACGATGACGTTTATGCTCTTGTGACTTGGTGTTTTGTCTGATTACTATTCACGATCCATTGACATATTGGTAACATTTCAAAGAACACTGAAGGTGTCTCTTGATGTCCAAGTGACTAGAAATTGATGCAAGTACCGTAATTAATCTCTTTGTTATTGTTTTATTTTTATCTTTAATGTTTCCATATCTATGCATCTTACCAATGATTTTCTTCTTCTGTGCCACGTTGAATCCCTTGTTGTATGTTCAAAGATTTTTTGTTTTCGTGATATATATTATGTATTTATTTCTGGCCATAAAAATCCAGGCCTGACTATCATGTTGGTAATGCACATTCCTCACAGACCAATTGATATGTTGAATTCAACGACCTCAAACTACGAGTAAATAAACAAGCCCCCAGGTATTAAAATCAAAAGACTATGGTCTCCAGCCATAACCGCGCCACTGCAAAATCATGGTCGGTACAACGCTCACCACCACCAGCAAGGCCGTCGCAATTCCAGCTCCTCCATAAAAGCCGACATTCTCAAACATTTGCGGGAACCTAGGTCCGTAAGAACGTGGAATTATAAAGAATATTACTTTGTGTAAAAGGAGAAACTTACCAGAAAGGACCAATAAAGCCCCAAACTTGCCTGACAAACGTGATAAACACGCCTACACTGCCCGCTTCTTCCCGATAGCAATCCACAGCATATGTGATATTCACCGTGGTCACAATTTGATTGCCCGCGGCAGCAATCGCAGCGCCAACCAGGGGAGTAACATTCCACGAAGGCCCAGATTTTTCAAACTGAACACAAAACACAATGACACCACAGATCGTGAGCGCATGTCCAATATAGCCCAGCCAAAGCCGGTATTCGGGCTCCACAGATCCGTCAATCTGTTGCTTCTGCTTCTGTTGCCGTCCGCGCGCCATCCATTTGTCTGAGAGAATGCCCCCGACTTGCTCGCCAATCAATGACCCGACGATAATACTGATATTTTGTAGACCAACTTGTTCAGTATTCAGGCCGTATTTGACCGGATACAGCTGGGGGATCTCGATTGTCGTCATGATACTGCCCCAGAGAAAGATCATCGCGTAGGCCGCCGCGGGGATGAAGATACAGGGACGGAACACAAAGCTAAGCGGATGGATAAAGTCGTTGATAGTAAGAGGACGAGGGTCAATCCGTTTGAATTTGAAGTAATTTTCTTTGACGGCGGATTCGGTCGAGGGAGCGTTCTGGTTGCGAATGTACCTTGTTTCAGGGCCCAGGAACACATAAAGGATAAACTGTACCGCATTGGTCTGCGTCACGATTAGCAACAAGACTTTTCACATAACTCGATATGCGAGAAGATCTAATTACAATAGCAAGAATATAGTAGATCCACCTGTATCCCACGCGATCGGCGACAAACCCAAAGATAAGTGGAGAAACCGGTACACCGAGGGTGACCATAATCGTCCAAATACCCATGTACCTGGCTCGTTGGTTTTTGAAAAACGTCTCGACAACGACAGCACTGCCAATGGCGGCGGCAGGGCTTATGAAAAAGGCCGTGATGGCTCGACATAGTCCCATTGTCCCGTAGGAATGGCTGTTTGCACAGCCAATGTTACCGACTAGACTGCAAATGAGAGAGAGTAGAAAGATTGGTCGCCGACCATAGCGATCAGAGAGTGGTCGCCAAAAGAGAGGCGCGCCACCCAAGATAGCGATGACGAGAGATGTCAAATAACTAGCTCGTTGGACGCTCACGTCGAGATCTTCTGCGATTAGGACAAAGGCAGACTGAATTGCGGCGGCTGTAAAAGTTCCCATCAAGGCGTGGAATGCAACAAGAAAAAGATTGATAACTTTCTAATACTTATATCAGTGTCTTGATCAGATATTCCCAAAATTGTTATGTACCTTCCATTTGGGCCAGTTATAAGGATCGGCGTCGTTCATGTCAGGGATCGGATCCAACTCGATGGTGCCATGTCGGTCCATAAGATACTGGCGGTACTCCGAAGAGAGGTTCCCTGCCTCTTCGTCAAGGCTATACTCATTCTTCATATTGTATGATGGCCCAGAAAGGTTCTTCGTCCAATAAACACAATATAAACACTGGGGGATACGGCTTGAAAGAAACAGATAAAGCGACTACAACAGCACATTTAAATGTTGGGAATAGGGGTGGTTAAATAAAGCAGACTAACCACCTTTAACCAGATGAAATGTCGTGCGACGTAATATAATGATCGCAGCTATTACTGCCTAGACCACTTCAGGATGGTTGACAGCTCAACTATCTCCGCAAAAAGTCATCTCCGCAAGACCCAGCGCCCCCATAAAGGTCCAGGTCAAAGGTTGCGGGGGAAAGGCGCCACCGGAAAAAACTTTAGACGGAATGCTATGTACAGCTTCAGAGATGGTGAGGAGAAGCTACCCCGGATTGTCAGAGAGTTGTGTGGATTGGCCCATGGCGGATTTGACATTATCCGGACAGCCTTCCAGCCTGCGAATCACGTCCAGGCGTTTGTATTATCAATAATTGATGGCGCGGATGAAGGGAACAAACGTGGTTTTGACTTGATAATAGAGATAAATATGATCGCTAACAGTTTGCTTTTAACAAGACAAGAACAAGGGAGGAAATAATTATTAAACTTACACTGATAGCAATATAGGATGCAACTTAATAGACCAAGATCAGTATCAGGTTCTCTCAAATCTACATGGGGGGTTTCAAGTTTTTTTTGTCACAAAAACTTAAATTACAAAATGAGTGACAGCACGTTTCCTCCGCCGCCAAGTATGCGGGGAAATAGTCGATCGATTTTGGTCCCCAGGTTTTTTGGAGCTGAGGGGTGATCGGATACCTGAAGAAAGTTTAGGTCTTTCACTGGGATTTAATAGCTACATAAACCCTATTCTGTTCGGAAATTACGAGCGAAGCTATCCAGAACATCTATTTTCATTTACAGTATCGCTGAGAAAGACTGATTATTGGATTGCGTTGTGATTGAGACTCAGAAAGACGACAAGACTAATCATAATGGCGTTAATATCTTTATTAAATACGTGGACACTCATCCCAAGTGCAGTTGGACTTTACTTGGCAGTGTATATCGTGTATTACAGATATCTTCACCCCCTCGCAAAATACCCTGGTCCATTCATTGCCTCCTTGACGGACCTGTGGCAAACTTACCAGTTCATGACCCTACAGCAGCCCTATTATCTGACCAAACTGCACAAGAAATATGGCCCCATTGTGCGCTATGGGCCTGACAAACTTAGTGTGACACATGAGAGTGCGATCAAGGCAATTTACCAAACACCGGCGCGGCTGATGCCCAAGACGGAGTTCTACGATGCCTACGGTGCGGCACATCCAAATGTGTTTGGAATGAGGGATGAAGCTGTAAGCAAACAATGCGATTGTAAAAAATCAAACTGACCAAGAGTACGGATTAGTTGCACTCCATACGTAGAAGACACATGTCGCATGGTTTCTCCATTAGCTACGTCAAGGAAATGGAGCAGTACATGGATATAAATGTCAAAATCCTCAAAGACAAACTCTATTCATACGCAGCTTCTGGTCGGCCATTCGATCTCAAAAAAGCCCTTCATCTCTATGTCGTCGACACACTGGGCGAGTTGGCATTTAGCCAGTCTTTTAATGTGCAAGGACCGGATGATGAATCCCGCGCGCCTCCGGTCAAGGAACACAGCCTTTTAGCAGCTGTGACGGGGTCATGGCCAGCAATGACCAGTACCCTAAAGACATGGCTTCCATTTGTTCCTCACAATGGTCTACAGAAGTTATTCGAAGGGCGACAAGCGTGTGCAGACCTGGCGTCCGAGTGCGTACAGGCGCGACTCTCGGTTTTACGGAATGGCGAGAAATCAAATGATTTCAACGCCGCTTCAGAACGCAAGGATTTATTAACAAATCTTATATTGGCGCAGCATCCAGATACTGGGGCTCGGTTGACACAGACTGATTTGGAAACCGAGGCGTTCGGGTTCATGTAAGATATGATTGTGGTCTTGTCTTGAGGGCTTGTATTCAACTGACGTGAACAAAGTATCGCGGGAACACATACCACAGGAGCTACGGCATCGCTGCTCTTTTATCATTTGTTGCATGATCCAGAGACCATGGCCAAGTGCATAGCCGAAATCAACGAAAACCTCCCGTCGCTGGAACCCAACCAAGATGCCTACCCAGTCACCCTGGTCGAAGCTTCGTTGCCCTTTTTGCGCGATTGCATGAAAGAGAACTTTCGTATTACCCCGGTGTTTACAATGCCTCTTGCTCGACGGATCATGGACCCGAAAGGCCTATTTATTGGAGATAGTCATATCCCCGCTGGCGTATGTTGCCCTAGTTTTTGTTCCCAGTCGTGATTAACGCCCAAGATCTGACAAATCGCGTAACTAGACATCTGTCGCAGTATGCAACCATGCCTTTCATCATAATCCTTCTGTCTGGGGACCTGACCACGATGTTTTTGACCCTTCACGGTGGACTAGCGATGCAAGTGTCGCAGATAAATCGCGTCTACTTATGCATTTCGGGATGGGCGGCAGACAGTGTATAGGAAAGACGATCGCCATGACCAACATATACAAACTAATGAGCACACTATTACACGAATTCGAGTTCGACTTGGCTAGCGAGAGCGAAAAGATGGATGTGGCACACGGGCTGTTTAGGGGAAAGATCCCTGACATGGTCAGTGTTGGGATTAGCGACTTGAAAGACCCGCTGATGGTGAAGGTGCGAGCGAGGGCTTGATTATCTCGGTCTTCATTTTAATGAGAAGATGAAACAAGTATTGCACGTGGTTGGTCGAGTTTGCTTACTGGACCCATCAATTGATGCTACTGAGCATTTAAGATTGTTTCATGCTACCTAAGCTATTGATCGTAACCCATTACAAGCTTCAATTCTCCGAGTCTAACATATCCACAAACCCAACCACCCCTGATAGAGCTACAGAAAACTGCGAATAAGCCTTGGCAACTAAAAAGAGCATACTCCTAGACACGTTAAAAAAAAAAAAAAAAAAAAAAAAAAAAAGTCGAGTTGCTGTCAATTGATGTGCATGATAGTCGTGCTGAGCGGCGCAGCTGCATGAAATACACCAAAACAAACGAGCCATTTGAAAGATAGGAGAAGCGAGCCCGGCGCTTCTTAGACGCGATTGACCAAAAGACACTGTTTTGAGCAGTCTCCTACTCCGTACTACTTCCTGCTCAGTCCGTGTTCAACGTTACATCCGTCAAGGGATGCACAATTGTGCGATGCGCTAGTTACGAGCGTGGAGAAGCGCGACGCATGGAAGACAGTCCAGTTCAAAAAAGGCAACTTAGAATGGTTGCTTACAGACGATCACTTGTTGGAACTTGCACATGTCTTGCATGAGATTGGCTTTCTTGGCCATGGTTTATTTAGATCCTGGCCAGCGGCCGGACGGAATAAAGTAGCACACCAAGCAACAAACGGAGCAGACGCAAAGTTGAGATCGCCCACAAAAAGCCCCGACGGGCCGTCTAGAACTCTAGCTCGACGACTACGAAGCAAATCGTCCACTCTTCGATCGCGAGGAGACATAATCCAAGGCATAGGAAGGATTGTGGCCCGAGAGAGCCGACCCGGCGCCGCCCCGAGAGGCCCGTCGCAATCCTGCCGGCTTCTGGAACTCTTCGCCAATGATCAACATGCTGGGAGGGACCACTCGCTTGCTTCTAGGCTTTCTAGGGGGGTCAAGCCTTGCTAGATGGCGTGCTTGGCACTACGGGCGGCCGCGATAGCGCTGCAGCTCGGGCCGGGCGAAGGTAACATTCCCTGCTGTGCACCACTTTTACCCACCGCAGTTGATACAAAAGACAGAGTGTCGCACCTGCGTCTTTCCATGGACAGACACGCAGGACACTCGTATCCGTGGCCATAATGAACGTCGAAAAGCCCGGAACGCCCGCGTCGGCGGCGGCGGACGACCACGCAGTCAACGAGCGGTATGCCGACGAGACCCTGCGCTTCGTGGAGCAGCACGGCGATGCGGTCGACCGGCTTGGACCGCAGGAGGAGCGCAAGCTGGTGTGGAAGCTGCATTGGAGGATCATGCTGCTCCTGAGCGTCACGAATTTGCTGTTGTTTGTGAGTTGCAGACTTTTTTTTCTTCCCCGGCCAATGCGTCGATCAATGTTGAGAGAACGAGCGGGCAGCGCGGGGCTGGGAAGTGTTGGTTGGTTGGGAACGCTGCTGACGAGATCGATAGATCGATAAAGCGACTCTGTCGTACTCATCGCTGCTGGGAATCTTTGAAGAGACCGGATTGACTCAATCCGAGTACAACAACCTTAATACGATTTTCTACGTTGGTTCGTATCCCTGCAATGCTCCTCGGATATCTCTCCGAGAACGCAAAACCAACTGAGTCTCTACACAGGATACATCGTCGCCCAATTGCCTGGCCACTATTTGATGCAGCGTCTTCCTCTTGGAAAATTCGTTGGTGGCGCCATCTTTCTCTGGTCTCTCCTGATCTTCCTCCACGATACCGCCCAAAGCTATGGCGGATTCATTCCGCTACGATTCTTTTTGGGAGTGGTCGAATCCTGCGTCGTGCCAGCCATGGAGATGACAATGGGCATGTTTTTCATTCCTAAAGAGCAGGCGGCGTTGCAGCCAGTCTTCTGGATATCCTGCTTGGGATCCGGTATCCCTGCGGGATTCATCTCGTACGGTCTCTTGTTCAGCCAGAGCACCATTCGGCCGTGGAAGTTCTTCATGATCTTGACCGGCGGGCTGAGTTTGTTTTTGTCTATCTATTGCTGGTTCTTCTATCCCAGCAACCCAGTCGACGCAAAATTCCTCACTCCGCAGGAAAAAATCCACGTCATTCGCCGAGTGCAAGAATCCACCAAAAGCTCCATTGAGCAGAAACAGTTCAAAAAATCACAGTTTATAGAGACAATTCGAGACCCGATCTCTTGGCTCTTTCTTCTGCAGGTTTTCACCCTGATGCTCTCCAACAGTCTGACCTACCAACAAACACTCTTGTTCTTGGCCATTGGCGTGTCCGATCTTGGATCGACCTTGGTCAGTGTGGCAGGAGCCGGATTTGCCGTCGCCTGTGCTATCGTAGCCTACTTCCTGCTGCGGTGGTTCCCCAATAAACAAGCCTGGTGGGCTCTATTTTGGATGTTGCCCGCCATCGCCGGAGGCATCGGCATGGTCACGGTGGACTGGAGCAAAAAGATCGGCCTATTGGCCTGTCTCACTTTGGCAGCTAACACCTGGGGAATTTCCTACATCATCGCCCTCGGCTGGACATCCTCTAGTGCAGCCGGTTACACCAAGAAACTCTTGCGTAACGTCCTCTTCATGGCCGGATACGGCATTGCCAACATCATCTCGCCCCAGATCTGGGTAGAGAAAGACGGTCCTCGATTCTACGGGGCGTGGATCGCCCAGATTGTCATCAGCTGGGCGTTTAGTCCTCTCATTCTTTTTGTCATCCGATGGATCCTCTCGAGACGCAACAACGAGCGCCGAGCATGGATCGCTGAACAAGAAGCCCTCGGCAAGTCGCCGGTCGGCTTTGTCGAGCAAGTCGACGATGATGGGCAAGTGGTGAAGGTCCAGGTGGATATCTCGCAGCTGGATTTGACGGATCTGGAAAACAAGTATTTTATCTACCCTTTGTAGTCAAGCTACTTTCCTTGCACTGCGATGATGGAGCGTTCGTTTATTCTCAGTTGTCATAGCCATGTTAGAATAGATTTTCAATGCAGGAACGGCCGTGTTGATACGTATTTTCAACAATATTCTATTCGACGTCTGCAGTTAGACTGATATAACCCTAACAAAAATAATAAATAAATAAATAAATGTACAAGATGCTTCAGTCTTGGCAATGGGCCTCGCTACGGAAATATTCAAAATACCCTATTGGCCGGATGCATAATTACCCGGAAGCACGTATTTTGCCATACAAAAGCACATAGAATTACCCGTGCGCAGTATGACTTGTCAAGCGATATGATCTGCGCCTGCATTAATGAAATGTTGCCTCAATGTGTTTTATTTTAGATAAAGAAAAGCCCCCGCGGTACAGTATTCTGTGTTTTTGGACGGAAGCAGCTGGTGTTTTAGTAGCTTTTCCCTGCATTCTAGTCTCGTCGCGACAGCGAACATTTCTACTATCAGCATATGATGGGGAAGACGAAAAATGACACAAACGAGCCTACACAGTTGCCACAGATGAAAACCCAACTGAGATTACCCCCGATTATCATGGGCGGTGCTGGATTCAGCTACCAACTACACCCTCAGCCCGATCAAATACCCATCAGCAAGATCATTCGGCGTGCTTTTGATCTTGGGATCAGAGCTATAGACACTTCGCCATACTATGAGCCCTCGGAACAGCTCTTGGGTCAGGCACTCGCCAGTTCTGAAGTTCGCGACAAGTACTCTCGCGAGGACTATATTTTAATGACCAAGGCAGGAAGAATCTCGGCAGAAGAGTTCAACTATTCGCCGGAATGGATTCAAAAATCGGTTGCACGATCTCTCAGCAGACTAGTAACATCTTACTTGGACGTTGTGTTTTGCCACGATGTAGAGTTTGTGTCTTGTCAACAAGCAGTGGAGGCTGTGGGCGCTCTGTTCGAGCTTAAGAGACAAGGCCAAATCCGATTTGTCGGTATTTCAGGGTATTCGATCGAAAGCATTGTACGAGTCGCTCAAAAAGTCCGGCAGGTCTATAACCAACCCATAGATGTCGTACAGAACTGGGCGCAACTGACCCTGCAAAACTCACGTCTTGAGACGGTGGGTATCCCAGCGCTGCACGCGGAAGGCGTCGCAGTTATCTGCAACTCCAGTCCTCTTGCAACTGGTCTCTTGCGCTCCACAAGCGTGCCTTCTGGGACATTGGGAGACTGGCATCCCTCGCCGGCTGGCTTGCGCGCTGCTGTTCGCGAAGCCTCCGACTGGGTTGAGTCGCAGGGATCGACGCTGGCGAACCTGGCTTTTCGGTTCTCGATTGCTAGAGCGACGAAGATCTCTTCGTCGGGGAAGAACACCAGGGTTCACACCATCGTTGGAGTGAGCTCCATTAGCGACATTGAAGACAACGTGAGGGCCACGACTGCTATTCTGCGACGTTCAATGCCGTTGTCAAATGAGCCAGCTACGGCTGAAAAAGTCAATGTTTTGGCTTTGACAGAAATTCAAGAGGATGTTGAGCAGAGAGACCTCGTTTTGTGTCAGGGTGTGCGCAGGATACTGGGCGATTGGGTAGATTACGATTTTGAGAAGAAAACGAAGCAAGCAAGACTATAGTAACATTTCAACATTGACATCAATTTGCGTCGCATCTACATCCAAGAAATATCAATGTTATGTCGCTACATAGGTATAGAGCCAGCGGTATAGACTAGGTAAGTAAGATCAACTCTAATAACAAAAAACAGAAGATATACCGCCTCTCACAATTAACGCTAAGTAAACAAGATTCATGCCCTCTGTCAAGGCTATATGTTTGTCATTGGCCGAGTAACATTCATCATTCATTACCAAACGTGTTATTAGGCTAATAAGCGTAATTTCCCCGCACCCGCTTCCCCACACTTTTTTCCCTCTTCAATGTTCGATACTCAAACACAGTGTGCCTACTGAAACACAACCGCCATCATGGAATCATTTCTCTCTCCAGAAGAGCCTGCCGATTCACCTACTGCGTTCTCTGCCAACACGCGGAGAAACCGCTTAAGAATTGCTCGGGCGTGCGACCCGTGTAGCGAGGCTCGGACTCGGTGTAACGGCGATGCGCCATGGTATGTAGATATCCCAAAAAGTCTGTTGAATAAATTCATGACGTTTGTGCTGATATTTCTTTTCAGTGGTCGTTGCTTTGGTATGTAACTCGAAAATGCTCGATACTACTAGGCTGACGCTCATCCGTAGACCTTCATTTGCGATGCCGATATGACCGCCAAGTCAAAAAGCGTGGACGCAGGTCCAATGCGTCGAAGGGGATACAACGGCACACATTAACAAAAGATGCTACTGATAATGCTACATCACCTCTAGAAGCAGTCTCTGAGCGACATAATACCCAGAAAGAGACCGAAGTATACCACCACCCGCCAGTCTCGCATTCGGTTGAACTTCGGCCTGCGCCAGCGCGAACTCGGGCAAATGAGCAGCTTGAAAGTGTCCGACAAGTTGGAAATACTCCATCTCTTGGTATGACCGGTGTTTCTGCTGCTTCCAGCCACGCCCCATTCGTCAATGGCCTCAATTATGTATCAACTTGTCGCTATTCCTGTCTGGAACCACTCCTACCGGCCTTGAAAAACATAATTCCAGCTGAAGATGCGTGTGAACTTCTTGACATATATTTTGTCGATCCTGGAAATTCTCTTTTCAGCATTCACTCGCCTTACGTGCTTACACCGGTCTTGCGCAAGACGTCGCTCTTGAGCCCAACAAATCCACGTCCTACATCTCCTGCGTTGATTTCGACGATCCTTTGGTGCATGGCGCACACGGCCAATATAAGTGCTTTTCGTATTCCAGGATCTAGGGAGCGAATTATAAACAAACTTTTCTCACTTTCTCTGTCATTTTTTCATCAAAGGGATATGGATAATTGGCATCGTGTTCCGGGTATTTCTTCTCTTTTTACACCTGACTCAAATTTAATACTACATACTAATTTATTAAACCTCCCTATTAGGTGGCTGGAGGTTTGAGCGTGACTGCACAACGGCTTTGGTAGCCGGGCTTGATCCCGACATGACTTGGACGACATTCACCAAGAAGCCTCAACCCACCGTTGACGATGTTCTCACTCTTACTCTTCTAACCACTGTCATTTCTGGTGGCGAGTTCAAGTCCGACTCTGTCAAGTGGTTTAATAAAGCAGTGCGTCTTGTTAAATACCTCGGTTATCATTCCGAAGCAACCATCCGCAGAGGTACTGCTTCAGAGGTATTTAACCAGCCTAATGCTCTTGAAGATACGGTGGAGCAAGAAGAGCGGCGAAGAGTATTTTGGCTGGTCTACATGTTGGACAGGCACTTGTCTCTTTCCTTTAATAAGCCGTTACAACTTTTGGACTCCGAGTGCCACGTATTGAATCCACTCGCAGAACACGTGTGGCAAAATATCGAGAGAGTTACACCTGACATATTATCTTCTCGAGTTTATGGACCGGTAAATACTATATCCGGAAACGGGGTGTTTGACTTTTTCCTTCCACTCATGGCAATACTGGGAGACATAATCGATCTTCGACAGCGTCGAAATCACCCGCGTCTAGGAGTCATTGATGATATGGCAAGTCTCAATGGCATCAAAAAGAGTTTATGCGACCTAGAATCTGGTCTGAATAATTTTCCCTTGTTGCCGGGTGCACCAACCCCCGGAGCACACGGTATGGCATTTGATGATGACGGGAGTGCGCTTTTTTCACCAGCGCAAGGAAGTTCCGACTTTGATAACACCACTCAATATGACACTAGATCGGAGAATATCTCAACCGGAACCCGCACAGCACTGGTTCTAGCCTACGCCAGGTACATCATACATGTTCTTTATGTGCTTCTTCACGGCGAGTGGGATGCCATTTCCATGCTCGAAGACGAGGGCAACTGGATCGCGTCGTCGAGTTTCCCCGAATGTGCTTTCCAGGCTATAGCTGCTGCCGAAGCCGTTTCCGAGATCTTAGAAATAGATCCTGAATTGGCATTCATGCCGTATTTATTCGGAATATACCTCTTTCATGGCAGTTTTGTTCTTCTGTTGTTTGCCGATCGAATGCCGCAGGTCGGACCGAATGCGTCCGTGGAGCAAGCGTGTGAGGTGATAATTAGGGCTCACGAGGTCTGTGTCGTAACTTTAAGCACAGATTTTCAGGTATTCCTCTCCTTTTCTATGTTGTTGACTTTTTCTTTACCTACATGTGCTGATTCTGTTTGTAGAGAAATTTCAGAAAGGCTCTTCGCTCGACGTTGTATAGCGTGCGATTTCCGGGTTCAGCCACTATCGAATCCGAAAAACTCCGAAAAGAGGTTCTTTCGATATATCGATGGACAAAAGGGAGCGCAGGATTGTGTCTTTGAGATACAGTGAGGGGCCCAAGGTTTGAATCCAAGGATAAAAGAAGCCCTTAATTCTTGCTACTTTAAGGAAATAATATGCCGTGCTAGTGTTGGCGTTGGATTCAAATAATTGACACCTGGGTGTACGCCTTAAAATAACATCGACAAAACTCTACACGATATGATAATCATCAATCAGCAAATCAATTCTCGAAAAAAACACTACGTACAATAAATTATCCTAAAATGTTGAAAATACTTCCACGCTTGATCTAAAAACATCAGTCGATGAATCAACTAGCAAGTTGTCACTGCAGCTTGATCCCAGGTTGGCATTCCCGATCCAGGCAGGCTCCCAGTAAAAAAGACCCAACCCGTTTAATGTCTTCGCTACCACGCTAGCCAAATCTTTTAGAAACGTCGTTTGTCCAGCTGCCGAAAAGGGAATGCTGGTTAGGTCCGAAGGGAACGCATATTCTGGATCCGGGCAAGAATATGGCCAGTTCGTCTCCGCGACTACTATGCCTTTCCCGTATGTCGAAGCCAAATTGGCAAGACTCGATTCCAGTGATGACAGCGTGGCGCTCGCACTGTAGAAAGGATAGTAGCTTACGCCCATCAAGTCAAAGTCCGTAGTAAGTAATGGACCTTCGCCGAGCACGGTTTTGTAAAAGTAAGACTGCGTATCCCAGTTCCAGCCGTTATCAAGGTGGATCATGATCTGCGGCTGGGGGCTGATGTTTGAATCCTTGATACCCCAGGCTGCGGAGTGCAGCAATGATGCGATGTTATAGTAACTATCGGTAGACCCCAGCGGCCAAAGAAGACCGGCCGTGATTTCGTTGCCAATAGAGACAATCTCCAGCGGGATTGAGGCTGCAGCAAATGAGTTACAAACGTCCATTGTGTAGTTATACAATTGATAAGTAAGTGTGTCGATGTCGGTGGTCGACCAGCCTGAAGGAGTTGTCTAACGTGCATATTATCAGTCTCATATTATTCCCACAATCAAGAAAACAAATATAATGGTAGAAAATTACCTGGTGTCCAGGGTCCGCCCATGTGTCGCTAAAGTGCATGTCCAGGTAGATCACCATGCCAGCTGCAACCATGCGTTTCGCAAGCTCTAAATTGTAATCGAGATTGTATGAACCGTCCGATTGATTCACCCACAGACGTTGCCGGATCGCGTTGACGCCATTGGCCGTGAGAATAGTTTCCAGGCTTTCGCTCTGGTCGCTCACACTTTTGTAAGAAATACCCGAGTCTTCTTCGATAAGCAGGGACGATATATCGGCACCACGATATTGGAGAGCGGCGGATACCAGAGGTGTGAAGGTGATAAGAGGCACTGAAAAAAAATTTACAAACTTCATGCTGGAAATCTTGGCTCAAGATAATTTAACCAGGCGTGGGTGTATGGTCTTTCGGTCTGAAGGTTGGGGGTATCTCAATTTCTGATGCCAGGTGTATATATTCCCATTTCATTTTATAAACCCCGCAAAAATAGTTGATCTTTCACTCGTATGAAAGGGGAATGTCGGTCACTGTTTGATTTTCTCTGACAGTTAATATCGACTGACGTTTCAATTATCCGTCGGTTGATATTATTCGTGGATTTTTTCTGTTTCATGTAGTATTTTCGGAGAGTGATGCGGGGCAAACCAAACAGGAGTCACACATGTGCGAGATATATTGACAATGAATATATCTTGTCATTATTAATGGGAATTTTTGAAGTGCGCAGGTGCAAATGCCTGATTCTAGCTCGCGGACACCAATAGCCTCATAACGAGCGATGTCTGAGATTTCATTCATCTTAAAGACATGTTCTGTGATGCCGACTTTTATTGTTGATCGCAAGAGGTAATTAAGTGATCCAGTGAGAACATGACTGCTCATTTTTAGAGTTTGTATAAAAGCCAGTACCAGTTGACACTGAGAGTTTTTGACATGGACTACAGTTAGACAAGTTGCGAACAGTTAATTGAAAGCTAAATGGCATTGTCGATGATTGTAGTAACAATAAACTCCAAGACAAATGGAAAATAACTAGAGTTGAATAATCAACAAACAGGAGAAAATATTTATCGTGTGATAAGAATTTCAAACAAGACCGGCCGACCTTCGGCAAACACCCTCCTACAACCCTTGCAGCTTGCCTTTGGACTAATTCAGCCAAACGGCAACAAGTAGAAATGAAGGTTCAAACTAATGTTAATGATTGGATTTGAACTAAACGCCATTTGAAAATGCCAACCCGCCAGCATCGGCGTCAATTTTCATCGAATCCGATAGGCCACAGACCTCAAACAACTTCCGGGGATTCAGGCCATCGGGGGTCCCAACAACACCTTCAGTCTTGATCCGCTCAAAAGCAGCCTTAATTCCGAGGTAGGCGGGTGCCAATGCAGCGAAAGAAAAAATCATGATTCGGAAGCCCATTTCCTTAGCTTCATAGGTCGTAATGACAGGTCCAGCGCCATTCTCCACCATGTTGAGGAGCAGTGGCCAAGGGGCAAGATCCTCTACTGCCTGTCTGGCCTGCTCCTTAGAGGTAAAGCCCTCAAGCAGACCAACATCGGCACCAAGGTCGCGAGCTGCTTTGAGTCTGTCAATGCACTCTTCATAGCCGTGTTGTTGTAGTGCGTCGGTTCGGGCAATCAGAACAATATCAGAATGCAATCGGTCTTTGGTCAATTTGGCGGTGCGGATGCGCATCAGATATTCCTCTTTGCTCACTACCTTTTTCCCCGCCAGGTGTCCACAGCGCTTGCTCAGAACCTGGTCCTCAATATGGAATCCGGCGACGCCAGCTTGAATATACTGCTGGACCGATTTGGCCACCATGAGTGGTCCTGTTCAGAACAAAAATAAAGATATTAGCGAGGGATTCGAAGATTAAAGATCTCAGGCTAACATACCTCCATATCCAGTGTCCATATCCGCAATCAGAGGTGGTCCGTTCGGGTCGAGGCCAGCAATCATCTCGGCGTTTGTCTTCATATCGTGAAGCTGAGCAAGGCCAAGATCGGCCATTCCTAGGCGTGATGCTGTAGTGCCGGCGCCAGTCTGTATATCGAGTATTTAATTAGCATCAATTGATTATAGTATATGTTGGCAGTATGGAAGGGAACAAACCATGTACATGGCTTTGAAATCAAGCTGCATGGCGATGCGAGCCGACAGCCCATCATAAACACCAGGGCAAACTATCAGCTCATTTGTTTCATGCAACATTCTTTGCAGCTTTGTCGAGGCCGCAACTGGCAGAAAGTTGCCGTTTGTAAAGTTGCCGTTTGTGTCATTTTCATAGCCCGAGGCTCCATTGACGTGATAATGGCCGTTGGGCCCAAGGGTGATGGTGATAGCCATTGATTGCATATATCAGAGAGTCAAAGGAAAAGTAAAAAAAGATAAACAGGGCCGAGACTGTGTATAAACTAAGAATTTCGATCGATGGAAGGCTGTAAGGCAACCCGTAGCTCAGAAAAGAAAATTGTAACAAGAATATTTCGTGCAATGGGAAGACAAAGGCGCAGCTTATATGCTTTTTTCAATAGTATGGGGAATAGCATCTGGTCCATGTTTTTTCAGGCGTTCTAGATTATACTCCGATTAAAGATAACTATTTCCCACAATCGCAAATACCAAGACGTTTCATTGCATGAGGATGCAGCGTCATCTCCTTGGCTTTCTGGGCGATCCTCCACGATAAAAGATCTGCTACCCGCATTAATCTTCACGTATCTCCGTGTATATGCAGTTAAGTGGCTCTCAATGCCACAGAGGCGCAGTTTGATAGGCGTACGAGCATGCGGGACTTTTCTTCTTCACTTATTCACATGCCGTCTGCGTGCGTCTGCGTGCGAGACCCACCACCTGTGACAGTACACCAATGGAAATAAAACAACGACATGCAAGCTGTACCATTCTGTATACCATTGAAGTACAAGGGCATTGCATAGCCACACTTTGTACCTCTCACGAGATGCGTTAAGCTCGCAAAATGTGACGCATTATCATCACAACCCTCGGGGGTTACTATTCGACGCGAGCAGTAGAACTCAAAATATAATACAAATATTTCACCGTTTAGATCATTAGGAAAGTGGAGATGTAGAATCAGTTACTCCGGAGGATGGTTACTTTGGACTCTTGGAGTGTCTTGGACTCTTGGGAATAAAACCTAGTTCTGCTGAGGGGGTACTTGAATGAAATTTCAACCAATAATGCGAATTACCAGTACCTTGCAACATCTATTCCCATGGTAGATAAAGCAGAGATTTCTTTGCAGATGTTCATTGATGTGTAAACTTGACCAATCAATGGCGGTTTCTTATCACCCGGCATGGAAGGGTATAGGGACCTAAACGGCGAGTACGGAGTAAAGGGCTCGGTATACCGCATTGTATTTTGCCGAAAATCGTATTACTTGCCATCTAGACAAGCCGACGTGCTACCCAAGACCTTACCCAAGACCTTGGCGGCAGAACATCCCGTTCATTCCCGGTCATGTACATGAGTGTTGGGTGTGAGATTCCTTGGCAAACTTTCTCCTCGCTAGATTTCCATGCCTCTATGGACATATGACCCCTATATTATCTTTGTGAGGAGGGGTCTTCAGCTCCATTTACTCATATTTGAGCCGAATGGGATCAGCCGTATTCAATAGCGGCCGAAATGGATAACCAACAGCCATGTCCGACACGCCAAGATCGGAGATCCTTGGTTTTTCTTTTTCATTGTTAGTTTGTTTTTTTTCCCCTCTTTTTCTTCTCATTTCTCATAACATTTTAATTTTTTTTTTAATTTATAACCATTCCGTAGTATTTGAAGACTCAAATTAAGTATTTCATAGTTGAAGACCTCCGTATCAAATACGGGAATCGGACACCCTCCCGAAGAGAAAAGGTGTTAGTTTCGCATTAAACTACATTAATAAAGCTATATAATTGGGACATGAATTTATTAAAGCTAAATAGGACAGAACCTTATAGTAAGAAGGGAGATGTGCTGAACAAGTGTAGTCGGAAGGCCGAACGGGCTTAATAATGCAGACTTGTCCGTGGAGATAACCGCAACTGTTCAAACACGTCGAGTCTTACGGATTGCATGAAAAAGATAAAGGATAGCCTCAATAGACTGCAGTAAGATTTTAGCCTATGGACTGCATGTACGAAGTAGTGGTTGGGTCCCTTGTGGTAGAGTTAGCATTGAATTTCCTTCCAGTACTGAATCTGCGAAGACTACGCCGGTGAAATAAATAATCTCCGGACTGCAAAAGACAAATTTCTGTATTATTTCATGGAAATCGTGGGGCTGCACAACCGGTCCCCATAAATATGAGGCTGCTGGGCCACGTGTGTGGCAGGTCTACCTAATCGCCCAGGCTGTCTTCGCGAAGAAATAAAGGTAAGAGGATTTTATGGATTTGAAACAAGTGAGACACTATTTTGTTTTTAAAATAATAATAATAAAAAAAAGTAATTCAATACCAAAGTGCAGTACATATAGGCACTGACTTGCTGTTAATTGATGGTAGGACTATCTTTGCTGGCAACCTCACAGCGGCGTCGAATGGGTCTAAGACATTTATACACTCTGAGCTAATGTTATTTATTTTTAGTTTGATTCAGTTACGATCTCCCCCTTTTTAAATTTTAAAAGGGCGTCCATAAATAAATTATTATTAGGGTTGGTATCTTCCGGCCGTTTGAGTCGCCGGAAGCTCTATACAAACCGCAGACTTTGTTGCGTTCTTACGGCCGAGACGACAGCTCCCCTGTCTAACCACGAGTTTCTTCACGCCAGGACCACCAAACCAATCTCCCAATTGACATTAAATAGGCTTAAATGATGGGGCTGTTTTAAGGTTTCTTAAAACCTGACGAATAGAAAAATAGCATCTAAAGCACGTACGCACAAGGGCGTCGCTTCAGCCTTAGCCTTATGGATATAGCACTGCGCTTGGTGATAGTAGTGCTGTATATTTTATGTCAAATATTTAGAAACGGCCGAGCCGAAAGTTAGCCCAGCCTTGACATGTAAGGGGAAGGAGGTATAAGAACTCGACGATTTTACATGGAAAACGTCTAGAAGCTGAGCTACATCTTCGACTCTCTCTTTTATCTCAGACGCAACATTTGAAAGACAGGCAACAAATAACAGATATAAAATGTCTTCCAATTGCACGCAGGTTGGACCTGACTGCCCTGCCGACGGCTCGGATCTCAGCTACCCCCCTAGTCTGGTAGCCAGCATCATATTCTCTGCTATCTTCGGCGTTTCCTTAGCAATTCACGTCTTCTCGGGCGTCAAGTTCAAAACATGGAGCTTCTTGGCCTGTTACTTCCTTGGATCAACCTCAGAGGTGGCCGGTTATATCGGGCGAATTTTTCTGCATAGCAACCCATATAACCTCAATACGTGAGTTCTCATGATAGGCGAACAAGCATGGTTGCTGATTTTTCCGGTAAATAGATTCCTGGTGCAAATTGTGTGCCTTACAATGGGCCCGGCCTTTTACTCAGCTGGTCTATATCTGTGCCTTGCAAGAATGTACTTGCCACTTTCTCTTTACATTTACTTCTTTTATAAACTAACTAACTCAAAATTATAGTGTGATTGTCTACGGTGAAAGAATCTCTCGCCTACGTCCTGTATGGTATACTCGTATCTTCGTCACCTGCGACATAATCTCTCTGTCTCTCCAGGGAGGAGGTGGTGGTGTAGCCTCAGCAGCCACAAAACACTCCACGCTGTCAATGGGGAACAACCTCATGCTTGTTGGATTGATATTTCAAATCGTGACACTGGGTTTGTTTGCTGTGCTCTGCTCGGAATTCATTTGGCGTGTCAAACGCTATCCCAACCGCAAGACGGCCGAGTTTCAGCATATCCGCGAGAGTCGACGATTCCAAGGGTTCCTTATCGCGGCAGTTGTCACGTTCCTCACAATTTTCATTCGATGCGTCTATCGTGTTGTTGAGCTTGCGGGAGGATGGAATAATAAGTTGCAGAGAGAAGAAACTCCATTCATCATCTTAGAATCAGGGTACGTTCCTCCCCTTTCAAGGACATCAATCAGTTTTTCGGTTTTCTAATCTTGATTTCTGTAGGATGGTTTCGGTGGCTGTCTTCGCATTCGCTTTCTTCCACCCCGGCCGTGCATTTGACGACGCATTTGGCAATCTGTACTCGTCTATCGAAAAGACCCCGAGGGGAGAAGACGCCGAAATGAAACTGATGCCTCAGTGAGTTGGCGTATAAATGAACTCTTATCTGGAGAGATCAGTGAGGAATTTGAGACAACTTTTGGATTGCGTTCTGGAAATGGGCATGTATGTGATTTTAATCGTTTAATAGATGAAATATAGAGCTTTCTTCGTTCTTATTATTACTTTTTCAAACGATTCCATTCGGTGCCCAGCAAAATGGGTCCGCCTTTCCTTACATCTTTCACCTTCCCCAGTCTTCATCTTCTTCTTCTCCTCCTTCTCCTCTTCGGCTTCCCCTCCCTCATCCTCTTTCTCACCTACCAGTCACTGATCGCTCCCCAAGCTCTCTTTGCTTGGGCAGCACACAGCCAGTGCTTTCTCCCACGGCTCTCAAGCAAGCTTTAGTGAAGCTAAACAGAACTTCTGAGACTTGAAAACGAGTAAGCATGTTTATTGTTCCCTCTATCTTGCAGAAATCTGACGTGACAGAAACATTCTGGTTATTCCATCCAAGTTGCCAAACCACATACTCGGAGTTTCCCATAATTTTGTGCGTTTCTTCGCCCACCGAAATCTGTTCAAAGACTAATTATGGAATTATTAGCTCAGGGATCGACAGTCAGGCGTTCGTGTTCCTGTCAGTTTTCGAAAGAATGGCAACCAACGAACAAGCAAGAGCACCTAGCGGACAACTGGTCGTTTTCGGTCAGTCCGACTCCGAAGATGCAGTGAGTGTTGTCTACGACGACAGCTGTGATGAGGATGAACCAGCTATGGATGCCATGCACGAAGATCTTTGCGAACGCAAACTTGAATTGAAGAAAATCAGAGATAACAACAGATCTCTAATGCAGCTTACTTCTGGCCCCGATGGTTCCGATATAGTAGACATTCAACGGCGCTTTCATAGCTCAATCTACTACTGCACCAAGAAGCTATGGCACGCTCTTCACATGCTTCGACGTGTCGAGATGCTTGGTCAAACCTTGATTGAAACGGAGGCTTTGGTGAGAGGCTTGGAATCCAAAACTGATGGCAAAGTGCAATACGACAAGAAAAAGCTTTCTGGAGAGAGATTCTTGCTTTCGCACCAACACTTGTACTTCAAGTTTAATCTCGACAACGTTTGCAAAGAGGAAGAACTTGAAACTGTGATCGATGAAATGCGGAACCTCCGCTCGATCCCTGGCAACCAATGAACGGCCTGTCTGTCACTTTGCAGCGGATAACATGGCTGAGAATGGCGAATCCCTTGGGATTTACTGAATTGCAATGGCAATGAATTTTCTTTCCTGTAACTAGTAACCAGTATTGGGGATAAAATTTGCAGAATTATTTCCAGTGGCACGTCATCTGCGTCTCCTGTCATGGCGGAAGTCTTTTTAGTATCTTTAGGAACCATTTCAAGAAGTCTTGTTTTTTTGAAAAGCAGTTTAACATCGATACGTGCTCCATAAACTAATTGTAAACCGAAACGACATGAGAAAGAATAACACTTGATAGCTCTAGGAAATCGATTTGGAATATGTTTCGCATTGTTTACGTAAAAAGTAAGATAAATGCATTTCAACTCTGAGACAATCTGGTAGGGCTGGGGCGGCTTCTTCCACGAGGCTTTTGCTATAATTATCCCCAGATAACTCCGGTGAAGTATATACAAATTGGATGCTGTGATTGGTGGACGGAGAAAAGTCAAGGGCGCTGTTTCGGGCTAGCGCTGAAGCCAAACAAAAGCGCGTCTTGGCAGCTGATGGAAGCAATCAGGATGTTCTTCACCTGACATCGGTTTCTCTCCTATCGAATCTGAGCCTCGACGCGGGGTAGGCTGGTTGCCAGTTTGACCGCCTGTGTTAGGTGGTGCATGGAAGTCATTGAGCAAAGTTCTCGTCGCGGAATTGAAAAATACCTCGACAGAAAAGAGGGGGCTCGGAAGGATGACCGAGAACAGACAATTTGCAGATAGCAGAGGAAAAGGGTCGAGAGCCTCGTCTCTGGGAACAAGCAATTCTCACGGAGAAGATGGCCAGACTCAGCCGGCAATAAAGCCCCGTGAGAGACGGCGACGGCACAGGGTGATTACTTCTTGTTTGGAATGTAGACGGCGCAAGCTGAAGTGCGACAAGGGGGTGAGTACAGCTCTCATCGATCCTAGAGGTAAGGAAGTGTCAATGCTAAGCTCAATCTTCAGGGAGTCTGTCTCAATTGCAAAGCTCATGGTCGACAATGTATTTACATGTCAACGGCTAATGACGATTCTCATATTCGTCGGAAACTCACCCAGATGAAAGATGCCAGAGACTCTCTGGACCAAGTCTTGGTAGGAGCCACTGACAAGGAAGCTGCACAGAAAAGGCAGTCCAAGCGGGCCCAGCTTTTGCAGAACTATAAAACACCCATTGCAGCCGTCGAAGATGAGTTAGACGACGACAATCGCAATTCCGATGGTGATGATTTTCTTGAACCAACGCCTCTAGCCATTCCAGATGCGGCTTACGAGGGAGATGAAATAGATGATCTTGATGATCTTGGATTTTCTTTTGGTCGAATGAGACTCGGGGAGAGAGTTGGAGGGCTGTTCCGTCCAAGAATCGGAGACGAGGTAAGAGGGAAATAGTCCATTGAGTTGAGTTACGATTAACAATGGAAACCCAGCTCGGCCAATCACTCCATAATCAACCAGTTAGAAGTGCTGCTGCTGCGAAAATCTCAAAAAGCCAACCCAAAGGAGAGGCTTCTTCGAGCTGCAGCACCCCCGGACTCACTTTTGTGCCGTCAATGGCTGTAATATTCGGCGCCGCGCCGTCAAATGACGAATGGATCACATTTATTCCTCCAAGAGCCGTTTCGGACACACTGATACATAACTACTGGCTGTCTGTTCATCCAGTAGCACGGACGTTGCATAGACCAAGTTTCGCGCAACGTTACGAGACTCTGTGGGAACTGATCGATGGCAGAGAATACATTCCTGCCTCACTCGGCGCAATTGTATTTTCAGTCATGTTCTCATCTGTTGTCAGTTTGTCTTCGGAGGACGTTGTTACACGGTTCCATAGTTCTAAGGAGGAGATGAGCAACCGTCTGCAACTTGGCACCGAACTGGCACTTGGTAGGAGTAACCTGCTAAGATCAAACAAGATGGAGGTTCTGCAAGCTTTGGTCACGTACTTGGTGAGACTATCCAGTCAATTTTCGATGTGATCCTCTTCGAAGCTAATGCCAAGTCACAGCTCCCTACGTGCCTTGAAATATCCCGTGCTCATTCTGCGTTGGTCGGTTTAGCGATTCGCTTAGCCGAATGTATGGGTTATCATCGTGACCCTTCCGAATATGATTTTTCACCAGTAGAGTGCCAGGTGCGACGATTGATATGGTATCAAATCTGCTACTTGGACTTGAAAACAAGCGAGGTCCAAGGGCCACGACCCTTCATTCAGTCCACCGGCTATTCATGCAAACTCCCTCTCGATAGCAACCTCCATGCTTCTCCATCTTCTCCGGTTTCTGGGCCCCTGACAAGATGGAACGATTTGGTATTCTCATCAATCAGGTTTGAATGCCAGGAAATGCAACGTTCTTGTTTAGTTCTAGGCAAAAGGGTCGAACTTAAGAAGTTGAGTCTCACAGAAGCCGTGTCTCGGGTGGAAAGATTCAATATTGAAATCCATCGAAAATACGACGCAGCGCTCAGTGAGGAACCCCAGCAGCCTCTACAGCATGCCGCGCGCTTGGTGATGGAACTATTCATCAGTCTTCTCTACCTTACCCTTCTGCACCGGTACATGAATAGTGTTAACTACAGTATTCCTGACCGATTGCGTCAAATAGTCTTGATAAAGGGCACCGAAGCGCTTGAGGCTGCAGTCGAGCTTGAAACTGCACCCGATATACAACAGTGGGCATGGTATAGCCCTGCATATCAGCGCTACCACACGGCTCTTTTGCTATTGTTTGAGGTCTTTACTTTTCCACTTCGCAAACATGCAGATAGAATTTGGCACTGTCTTGACTTTATATTTGCCAGCCCATTGGCCAATTTGAAAGACCTCCCTGCCATAGGAAACCCACCAAAGTACCATGAAATTCTCACACAGAGAGAAGTTAAAGCGCGGTATCTCCTGGGTATTATTACGGAGGGCATGAACCAATATCGCAGCCAGAGAGGCTTGAGATCGCCTGTCACGATCACGGATTCCATGATTCTCGTCTCCCCCAAAAAGGCGGGTGACGACTCTGACCCTACTCTACCACTCAATTACGCCTATGAAAGACAGCCGGTGCAACGCAATACCGTGGTCATTGACACAAATACTGCTTCATCTGGCCAAGAAATCTTCTTAGAGCAACAAAATCCAACCAGCAACGAAAAACTGCCAGAATTGTCCCTGGCACCTTCTACAGAAGAGGATTGGTTCGGACTTCCTCCGGAGTCTGGTGACATTTACAACCCTCTTCCTAGCTCTAGGCTTTTACATCCAAGTTTGCATCCAAGTGCAATGGGTTCCCAAACTGTTTCCCTTTCAGCATACACCCCTGAGACAAGCGGTGATGGAGACAACCAGGAAATGCTAGACATTGATTGGGTAAATACAATCTTTCCCTTACTTCTTTTTCTCGAATTCTTCTAGTTTCCCGCAACTTTACTTGTATAACTGCTAATTTCAAACATAGGAAATTTGGGACTCAATGTTTCCACCAGGGCTTTTTGATGGAAATCTCGATCTTTCCGACGTAGATATGTAGGAATATGCCGTTTCTTGATTTTACTCGTACTTCTAAACTGCTTTTTCATTTATTCAAACGTTTGGACTTTGCACTAGTATATAAAGACGATGGTTTGGAGTTTGAGAAATATCGGTGGGTGGGTGGTCATTGTTGTTTCTGTTACATATGTACCATTGTTGATTCGGTGATCATAATACGTGGCTGTTGCTAAAGGTTATCGAAGATTCGTAAATATTCTCTATATCCGGACCTATAATACCAATATTAACTATTTTGTCTAAAACCAGAAAATACCAGAAGAAATAATAAAGATTGATTGATTAATAGAATACAAAGAAATGTCTAATTTGTATGAAATACAAGTGTCTCTATCAACTTGGATGTGTCTTTATACAGTCCCAATGGAAAAAGGATATAGAAAAAATACAGGTCGAAGTAAATGGTGATAACATTAGTCACCTTGATGTTCACGCCGAGGTCTTTTTTGGTGGTTTCGGGACGCCACTGGTGGGTTTTATAGTGTGATGGTTTGTGCCAAATGGAACCACGCTTGTGACAGATGCATGCGTGTTGGGAGGGTAGGTAGCTGTTTCTCCTGAAGGCAAGACGAGAACCTTTGTCAAGGTTTGCTTGACCGAGGTCGTATTCTGCATGTTAACCGGGCAGTTTACCACCCCCTTTTCGAGACAGTTGACGATGGTGTATTTTTCCGTGGTGGACACGGTTGTTGTGACTTTGGGAGCAGCAGCCTCCAGTGCAGCATGGGCAGTGACTTGACCACCAGCTGTTATCCAATGAGTTTTTGTTTTCGTTTTTGTGATTGTTGTGGTTGTCAAGTGTGATTTGGTTTTGGTTTTGGCACAGAAGGGTGGCAGCGTTGTGTACCAGATGTCAGTTTGTGTGTTGTAATCTGGACCCCACATCTCGTCGCCTACAGCGACAGTTGCTCCTGCTTCAGCTCCAACAGCAAATGTGTACTCGGCCTGGACTTCTAGTTCGCAGTGACGTTTTGAACCACCCTTGACTGTCACGTAAAAGTCGGCAACGTAGGCATAGATTTCTGCTTCTATACCCGTGCTGGCTGAAAGTAGACCGGCGATGCTATGACTGTACAGATTAAAGCCGACGGAGGCTTCAAGTTGCAATATGGCTTCTAGATTACCATGGCCTTTAATCGTGACAGGGAGCAATTCAAACTTGGCACCTGGCCTAGATCACAAAAAAAGTAGGACATCAGTATAAACCATCCTAATGATTAGGTATCAGGAGATTGTCAGCCTTACAGGTTGAGTTTGGAAACCTTTTTATTGAAGAGTTCCATATCGAATGCCAGGCCGTCCTCCAGCTTCAGATGAATGCCACTTTTGATGTTAATGTCCGAGTCGCTCGTAAGGATAAGTGATGCCTTGATAATGGCACCGGCGTCCAAACTCGGAAGTGAAAACCCAGCAGGGGTCTCGGTTGAGAAGAGTTTCAAATAGTAATACGTTCCGCCCTGGAGCTTGAGATCCATGTCCATGTACAACTCGAGGTTATCAAACTCGAAATGAGCATCGATAGGGGGTAGTCCATGTGTTTCGCCGAGATTTAAATCAACGTCTAGCGTGGGGAACGCAGGTATATCCGATGGGTGAAAGTGGGCGATATCCTTTGCGGCGTCCTCAACGTAGTCCTTCACTTGTTCCCAGGCCGAATGGGTTGCGTTTTTCACCTCGGATTCGACGCTATCAACAACTTCGGTGACGTTCACATCCTCGCGGAATTTCAAATGGCCTTGGACATCCCCCTTGATATAGCACTTGGAGCAGACGACCGAGACATCGGCATCAATGAGTCTGCAGTTGCGCCAATGAGCAATCATTTCCTTCTTTTCAGGGACTGGGGTGATCTTACCCTGAACCAGCTGAAAACAGAGTGGCGTCGTTCCAACTCTTTGCTAATTTCGTCTTTTTCATCCTGTAAACGACTTCCTTCCCATGGCCCGCGGCTTCACGCAGAGCATGTCCGACGGCGTCAACAACTTCCGGGTCGCCTCGCTTAACATTCTGCTTGAGCTCTCCTACTGATGCTCCGGTGACAGACTGGAAGCTGGACAGCCAGCAGAGGGCCAAGGTAGCGACGGAGGTCAACATTGCGTCGTTTGACTTTTACCACTAGCACTGACAGGCCAACATGGCAGGAGGCACGTACCTGCATATAAAGCCGCATGGGCTCGTGCCATGCTGAACGTCAGGCTTGCCCAAACGAGTAATTTTTTGAGCACTAATGTTGGATGCTGACCAGACCGTTGAAAATGTCACCGGGGAACGTCCGTGCATCAAATTTCATTATAGCATAGGAGAGCCCGGGAAAACTTTACGTACTTTAAGCGTAAATATTGGCGACTTGGGGCTATTCTTAGCAATCTCCATCAGCCGCAGGCGGCAGGGCGCTGTGGTTGTTGGTCATCAGGCCCCAGGAATGGCTCCCTGGATCGGCCACTAGTACTGCAACGTCTTAGCATGCACCCCCAACGGTGTGTATGTCAAAGCTGTGGAAGCAATAAACCCTCATAATTTGCTGGATTATCCAACACATGGTTGAGTCCCTTGCCGATCCCCCTAGGCTAATCTCGCATTCTATGCCTGGTTAAATGGTATCTAACTACATCAGGTTATTGATAATTTGTTTATATAACCTTACCATTCAACGTAGCAAAATCACAGGTGCAAACCCTAAATAGTCGATTTGCGACATATCACTATCCCTCATGCGTTTACCGTTAACAAAGCTGCGCCAAGATCCAAAATTTTACGTGTTGACGAGAAAGGTGTCGCAAATAATACAGTTCTTTAAACGGAATTGCGTTGCAGAATCGTTGCCATACGTAGTCTAGATTAGAACATGCTCATTTCTTGCAAAGAGGGATAATTTTCATATTTCGCAGAAAAATTCATCCATTGTCTAGGTTGCATGCGTATTGCACGGAGTAGTTTTGGCTGTTAACGATATGCGAACATGTCCGGACATCCAGCATACTCATTTAGGCCTAGTGAGGCGCCCCCATCCCGCTTCTCATACGGCTTGGTTGATTGGTGGGTGGTTAATTATTTTTAATTTCAATGTACTCAACAGTAGGTCTATGCGAGAAAGTGATAATGCAATGATGAGGCTCCTGTCATCGGGCTTAAGTAAACACATCAGGCCATTAACTTCACGGATGTTGCTTTCTTGTTCATGGTAGACATCCTTCAATATTAAAATGACGATTGTGTTTTATTGAACCCTGCGCGCCTTTTCCACCTTGTCTACCCTTTGAAAGACTGAAATGACCTCGTATACTGCGTTTTTCAAATAGTCTAGAACACGGTCAGTCCACATAGCGTTTCAAGTACTGTCCAATTGTTGCTTACACGACGGGATCACAATCCAAATAAAGTTCATGAAAAAGTAATACACCCAGAAATAATAATTTTCTGGCCGCGAAAACTCGACTCCGTGGTGGAACAGGCCAAACAGGCTGGTAGCGTAGTATAAGAAATCACCATACAGTTGTCCGAGTGAGATGACAATCTGCAGAGCGTAGCGTGCAGGATGTTCGACGGCGATGGAATAGGCGATAAAAAAGCCAAGAGGGCCCCAAGAGACCTATTAAGGGACGATGAAAAAGTAAGCTTCAATTTACACATTATCAACCAATGCAGGGTTCATACCGCCGTGATAAATTCCATACAAACAAGGAATGCATCAGATCTCAGGTATCTCGAATCAGAGAGCGAATATTCCTTCCACAGTTCGGCGAAAAGATGACCATCTCCTCCAATTGATCTGTGGTTGATAACGAAGTAGCCTTCGAAGAAGAGATGGATCGACGCAGCTAAGAAAGGTCAGTCACTGGTTTCTATTGTGTTTGCTGTGCAGCTTTAACTAACTTAGACAGAACCATACAAAGGCCAGTCGGTCCGCAATGCTACTAGAGGGTCGGAAACGGCCAATAGTCAGCCATGAGACACCCATGACAGCTGCCCAGAGCAACGCAAATTGGCCAAGTAGAGATGGCAAGGAGTTGACATTCGCCACATAGCCGGGAAGCTCAACCCCGAGAGGGTAATAAGGGTGTAGAGGAGTCATGCTGGCAAGAAACTGGCAATTCGGGTCTGATTTGCGATCAAGTGAAGGGCTTTTTGGCGGCTGTAACGAAAGAAGCAATTCAACAGTGGCTTTTGCCGATGTCAAGTAAGTTACAAGATATTATTTTTGCAGTATTTCTATTGGAAAATCAACGAGGCAGGTGTTTATAGCCTTGGAAGTTAACCAGCCCCTACACGGATTCCGTAGGGCTTCGCTGTATCTATCCGGGAAGCCGCCTTCCGGGTCGTACGAAAAGCCCTAAACACAGCCTGCCAAGCCTTGCGTTTACGAAAAAACCAATCAGTATTCGCAAATTTCATTCCTATTTCCTATCACTCAGACAACTAAAAACTATATGACTAAATTCACATTGACTATATTATGGCACGATAACGGTCAAGTTTCCGGTTGTGTTGGAGTACTCAAACGCCTGCTCCCAGTCCTCCAGGCCAAATTCCTTGGGAGTACCCGGAGCACTGAGTCTCAGAAGTCCTTTTTCTGCCAGTTTGATTCCCTCCGTGACTTGACCCCGAGTACACATCCATGTTCCTTGCAAGCGGATATTCGCATGCATGATCATTGCGTGTGGGATCGGAACATCAGCTTTAAACCCGCCCATAAGGCTCACTCGGCCTCCATGACGCAGTGACAAGATGGCGGATTTAAAGTGCGACGAACCGGCTGCCGCATAGGGAGAAATGTCGAAAAATGCATCAATTGGTTTAAACTTCTGCAAGTTTTTCACGTCCGTCTCAACACTGCCGGAAATCGTCACGGTCTCCAACATGCCGGGCCGAGTAAATGGCGCCATTTTACGGACAAGATCCTCTAGCTTGGAAGCATTCCGGCCCATGGCAATGACTTTTGCGCCCATAGACAACGCGACTTGGACTGCAGCGGAGCCAAAGCCACCCGTCGGTGGTGCCACGATTACTGTTTCGCCGGGCTGGAGCTCGATATCCCTGAGTCCGCCAAAGGGGACCAGCAGTCGCCCAATGTCAACCAGATCCGACGGCGTGTAACCGAGGCCTCCTTCTTCTGGGGTCCCACAGAACACTTTCTCATTCAAAGGTGCGCAGTTTTCGATTGGGACTTTTGCATATTCGGCGAATGTTCCGTGGCGCCATTCACCGTTCATCAACTTGCGACTGCCGTCCGAACCACCTTCGTGAACGCCGAAGAGAAAAATATCGCTGACACTGTCACGACTGCGGATTACAGGATCAATAAAGACCAGGTCTCCAACTTTCAAAGAGGTTGCATCAGTGCCCAGTTCGGCCACGCGGCCGACAGCACCGCTTCCCGGGATGATTGGTGTTGGGTAAGGATACTGGCGTTCTCCGTTGTAGATGTTCTTCATGTATGTGATTACTCCGGCGGCAGTGATACGGACAATGACACTTCCTGCTGTTGCCTTTGGCACTTCCAGGTTTTTGACAACAAGTGGTTGTGCATAAACCTCTTGGTAAAGAGCGCGGTGGGTTTGTGTTTCGGTAGTCATCTTGGTTTTGGTGGGATTTTCTTGTGAAGATATTGTTTCTTTAGATCTCTGTTTGGATTCTTGTTATTCATATTTACAGGAAGGAATATCCTCTGTTTTTATATCCCGAAGACTTGTCAACTGGTGTTCTTCGATTGACATGAGTTCTCCGTCTGGTCGTCGAGATGCTCACCATATCGGCACAACATGGCATCCTTATTTCCGTTGTCCTGCAATATGAAGTCTATTCAAGAATATACGAGGACGTTGAAATCACAGTCATGAAGCATTATATTGAATTTTCGGCGAGTATATTATGCCGACTACGTGGTGTTGAGGACCGAGTTGTGCTGGTTGCCGGAGATAGACTCTGGAGTTTGGAGACTCGCCCGGAGTTTGTCGGACTTAGCGAACCCAGGTCCCAAATAATATTTTGCTTCATCAAATGCATCTAATAATCACAATATTCAGTAATTCATTGTCTGGAGATCTATTTTGAGCTAACTCTAATAAATTCCCAAGATGCACCTAGATCTAAGTCCGTGCTGCGGTTGAATATGAATGGAAGATCTAGACACCTCATTATTGCCAGAGGAAGAAACCCATCACCATTCTTCACCAACAGCACATGTGCTCCATCCTGGCGCTGACGAGTGCAAAAGCTTTCCCATCCGAGATGTTCCTTTGCCGTCGCGATACAAATTCCACGATTGTTGTGACCAATGTAAGTACCAGACACAGCATTGCGGAAGCCCAGCCACAATGACTCGTTCTCCTCGCAGTGCCAGTGACTCCCACGATCAGAGTTTCTCTCGCCAGATCGTAATACTAATTTGCCGTCTTCGAGGGTGATTATTTCTTTAGTGAGAGTAAGACGAATGACAAACGTTTGTCCTGGCCAGGGGCATGCTACAGCATCGCCAATACTAGGGTAGATAGTCGCAAGGTCGAATTCATCGCCGATAGTACTGGTACCCGCGGGGGTGTACTCTCCGTCTTCTTCTTCCTCGTCCACTTCATCGTTTTGATCGTCTTCGATATCCTTTTCCTCTTTCACAGGTCCTATCACCATGAGCTTTTCATCAGCCGAAAGTTCTTCCTGGCTTTGTAGTGTCAATACCTTGGTAAATAGCATAGTTGAGTTGGGTAAGAACTTACCCCCACGATTCATAAAAATCACGTTTCATATTGCCGCTATTCTCGCTTGAGTTCTGCGCTTGATCCCTAGCACGTGCAGCTTTCCTAGCAGCTTCTCTCTTTTTACGGCATGGCATATCGACTGTTAGGGGCTTGATAACGAGCAGCGGTTTGGAAGGAAACAAAATCATAATAAGGAAAATGGTTTCACTGAAAGTAGCTCATGATTCTTTTGTGTGGTTGGTCAATTACACAATTTCGAGGTAATTGACACCGTCTATGACAAGTATCTGTGTCATCTATGCCTGATAGCCATCATAGAAATGAATTACTTTCCAATTAGAAAATTCTCGCAAATAGTTCAATCTTAAACACGTCATGCCATTTGCGTAAAATTGGTCTATGTACTGCTGGTTCTATGTTCACTATGATACAAAATTCTAGATCCTGGCCTCAGCCGCCTGCGAATGACCGGCGATTTTATCCTCGATAATTTTCTTCAAGTCATCGACAACGGCCATTTCATTAACAAACTCAGTCTCAGTCCACAACACTTGCTGTGCAACAGCTTGCCAAGTCATCGCTATCGTTCCTGGGACAACCGTCCAGCCGCTCTGCTCAGCAAACTCATAAAGTGTTGTGCGAATGTTGGGGTGATAGCACATCTCCAACATCACACCCTTGGGCACCGAGGCCCTGCCGGCACCTCCAAGGAGCTCCCGTGTAATGGCACTGGCGGTTTTCTCGCCTGCAGTTTGAGGCGGAATATCCGGGATTGCACCAACGACGTAGTAAGGGGTGGTCAAAGCCTTTGCTTCGTCAAGGTCATGCACTGCTCGTAGTTTGGCGTTGAATGATGGCGATTTCGCAAACCAGGAAATAATCTCATCCGTTTCGCTCTTCAGGCGGCTAACAAGGTAGATCTCTTTCGCTCCAAGGAAATGGTTCAGAGCAAAAACTGCACTGCGCGACGCGCCGCCTCCCCCAATAACCAATGCCGGTCGTTCTCTGCCAACTGCAGGCTCTGTTTCCCCTGCAAAGCGTGGGTTTGGTGTCGTCGTAAAAGATCTGGCAATTCCAATCGTGTCGGTGTTGGTTCCAATCCTTCGCAAAGTTCCCGTTTTGGGGTCGAGTCTAGTGAAAACTGTGTTGATGGCCCCAACAGATCGACCTTCGGTGGTCAGTTCGTCCACATGAGACATGAAGGACACCTTATGTGGCATAGTAACTGCTGCACCGATAGTTACAGCGCTTTCCTCGCCGTTGGCGGGCGAAACTTCGAGTTTTTGGCGGAGGTCGTTGATATCCTTTGATTCCAGAAGGTGGTATTTCCATGGCAAACCCTTGGTGTGAAACATCGAGTTGTGCACCAACGGAGCGAGAGAGTGCTTAATGGGAAAACCTAGCAGTGGGAACTGGAAGGATACATTTCGCGACGTCGTTGAGTCGAATATGGATGAGCCATGCTCGAAGGACTCCTTTAGAGCTTTGGACAGTTCCGAAGCCATTTGTGCTGTGTCGATTATGCTGATTACGGATGTCTTGGTCAACTGCGAACTTGACTTGCACGTTTCCGTAAGTAGAGACAAGCACAAATAATTTTCTTGGATATTTTCCTCACTCGACTTTTTTGTTCGGCTTATAAAATGTTTTATGTTCGCTTTGCCCCGGAAAGAAGACCCCGCACCCGGCTAAGATATCGCCCGACTCTCGGGTAGGCGTTGTCCCGGCGCAGAGCCACCTTCTCTCTGCCTCGGCCAATGATCACAATTAAATGGGATGAATCTGTGTGTCAAGATTCCGGTAAATTAATCAGGTTTATTTCACAAAGAGTGGTTCCGAGGACTTTTTAGGGCAGGTGACCAAAGCCCGTGCCGATGGATAGAAAAATGCGTAACTCCATGCAACTTTAGTAATACGCACTATTAACATTATTGATCAATACATGACGGCCAAACCTTCAAATTTTTAGAATTATAAAAATTATACATATCGTCATATGGGTTAATTACACGTATGATAAAGCGACGGTGGTGATGTGCCGGTTGAGGTGATTGTCTGTCACTCTATCGATTCCTGTGTCGGATACAACTCCGAGTCCGCGTAATCCATCATCTCACGCTCGTGGTGCTGTTTCCATGTGATCGATAGTCATGTCATTGGATAATTCTTCTTTTATCTATCAAGTTCCAGATGCCGTGTTCCCTTTCAGGGAATCAATTGATGGTCTACGTCAATTCAAAAATGTTATCTACAGCAAATGTGTCGTTAACTACCAGTGGACATATCGCAATATATACATATATGTAGATGCAACCATCGTTTGATGAATGTTAATTAATGCAACCTGCCAGGGTGATCCATTGAATTGGCATACGCACTGCTACAAGACGTCAGTCATACGCTCATAAATGTAGTCCGTACGTCTATAGATTTGAAAGTAAATACCAAAAAATAGCAATATAGGCGAGCATCGCCACCTAATCGAACTTGGAACCGCCCCCCGGTGTTTGTTCCACCTGAATGAACCTGGGCAGAAAGATAAAAAGAAATCGAGATAACGGACAAAATGATTCCGTGGTAAATTCAGCCGCAAAGCTTCTCAAAATAATTCGAAGCGAGACCCGTGGCAAATAATAATTCACATGTAGTAATCATGCATCGCCACGAACAATGGAAGCCCCCGCGATTTTGTAACGGCCAATAGCAGCGGGACTGGGACCCACGTTAATGGTTTTCCTTACTCGCTGATTCGCTCAAGTCTTACTTGAAGTTTCTATGCGGGTCCGCTAGTCCAGAATATTACGGCGTCGGCTATGTGCCTATTACCTACCTCTAGAGGCTCTGTTCGACTAAAAGACGCCAATCCTGAGAGCTTTCCCTTGATAGACCTCAACCATTTTGCGACAGAAGCAGATCGCTATGTACTTCGAGAGGGCCTTCGTAAGGTCCATAGATTGCTGCGTGAGACAGCGGCTGGACAAGAGTTTATTGAGTCTGAAGCTGTTGAGGATGGTTGCCGACAGGTTTCTTCAGAATCGACTGATGAGGAACTTAATGATCTAATCCGGCGACGTTTGGGGTAAGCTTTCCGTCTACAAATGAGCATGTCAAAGGCCAAAGAGAAATATCTTCACAGAACAATGTTCCATCCAGCAAGCAGTGTATCCATGGGCAAGGTTGTGGATAGTGAGCTGCGTGTTAAAGGCGTAGACGCGCTCCGTGTCGTGGATGCCAGCGTTATACCGATGCCCATTGCCGCTTATATTCAGAACGGCGTCTACGCAATGGCAGAACAAGCGGCAGATATGATTTTAGCGTCTCTATTACACTGAGATTTCTGCTTAGCTGTGATAATTTGGGCATCCACTTCAGTTGGTCCAGATGCGTGAAGAAACGTTGATCGCCAAGAGACCAATAATAGGGTGCTTCGAAAGACCAATTACTCCTTTTGGCCTCCGTGAAGCTATCCTCAGGGCCCGTAAGGCTAATCCGGATCCGGTAAAAATAGTGATGCTGACGCTTAGTAATATTCCAAATCAGGTCTAGTGCATACTCCTACGCTGGGCAAATGGCTTTGGCCAATCATGCGCGCCAAAACCGCCCCACTTGCGCGTTTTGGGCTTTGGGCCATCATCCATCAATAATTAAGTTTTATCGTGTCTTCTCCTGGAAAACAGAGCTGCCTGCTTCCAATTCATTGTTTGCCATTCATCAAGCAGCCATTGTTTTGGCAATGATTCAGTGATCGGTTATTTCGTGCAGCAGACTCCATTGAGGGCGACAACATGTCCGAAAGGAGAGCTTCGGGGTCCGCGGCAGCGGAACAACCTAGTATTCAGCAACAACCGCATACAACTGGCTCTGTTGAGGAAAATGCTGCTCCAGCCACCAATGTAACGCGTAAACTGCCACCTTGGCTTGATCACTTCAATGCCCGCGACCTCAAAGTGTTCTTTCGCTGCTGGGCTGCAGCCTGGGTAGCTTGTTTGTTGATATTGATAAGCCCTTCGTTGCGGAGCCTCGGATTTGGGGCCTTCTTTGCTTGGTGAGATCTCCCGGCCTCCTCTTTTGTTATTTTGTTTTCTCTTCTAGTGTGGAGCACAGTGGCGAGGAGAGGAAAACAATGTACAGATTGTAGAAGCGCAAAGTACAAAAAAGTATAGATGCTAATCCCACATGCTTTAATAGTATGGTTTTATTGATGCTCCCACCCTCTGGCATCGTATTCATGTATCTCCTTATGGCGACGACCATGATTATGGGAATGCTGATGGCTTGGGCATGGGGAGTCATTACTATGAAAGCAGCTTATGCTGCCAGGCCAGCTGCAGACACCCAGGCACGATACACTTCGTTGCAACAGGCAGCTGTCGCTCAAGCCAATGCTACCGGAATCAGTCCGACAGCTGCTGCCCAAGTCATGATTTACGAAGGGTACATGCTCGACGTACGAGTTACTGCGGTGGTTTATTGCCTAGGCTGCTTTTTTATCTACTTGTTAGTAAGTGAGAACAACCCAGATAAACATACAGTCTGTTCAATCCGCTCTGGTCTGTGGTATTCTGACTAGACTAGGCAAGACTACGAGCGAGCAATCCAAAAGCGACATTTACATCTATTTTCGGCATCATCATCTCTGATCTTTTCTTGACATACGCCCCCCTTTTCCCTTCGTTCCAAGGGACCCTCCCCAAGGTGTTGATCAAGCCAGCTGCGATCGGCGTGGGACTAGGTTTTGCAGTTTCTGTGCTGTTTTTCCCTCGCTCTACATCCCATGTACTGTTAGACAGTCTTGAGGATATGATGGGTCACCTCAGGCGGCCGCTGGAATTGACCGCATCCACACTCGGGAAAAAAGAAAGAAATCCCGACGAACTTAGATCCTTGCGCATGATTCAGACAAAAATCGTCCAGGAATATCGAAAGATGGAACCGTCTTTTGGATTCTTGCCTCTAGACTTTTCCGTTGGCCTTTGGGGGTCCGAGGACGTTGCAAGTTTCAAGGAACCCACACGGCAACTGGTAACAGCTGTTATGGCGCTGTTGGAGTTTCACATGACTAGGGTCTACAACGTCTCTCGCACGGAAAATTTGCTTCGAGACTACATTGATGAAACAAAAAGTGACCATTCCTCGGAGAAACATGACGTTGGTGGCCATCAGCGCTCTAAAATGGCCGAACTTCTAGATGGATTTCGCACTGCTGGGGACCATCACATCGGTGACGAAGCAGCGAAAGAGGTTATCAAATACAGTACCGAGGCTATCGAACTCTGTCTGGAATCCCTTGACCTCATGAAAGAATGCATACATATGGTGAATAGCCGGCGGTGGTTTCGGCGTCCCGCAGCTGAGGAAAGGGAAGCGCTACATGGACGTGCCACAGCCACACTGGAAAAACTGCATGAAGTTCGTATATCCTTTGTCCACGATGTGACGGAGACTCTTATTACCGAATACTCCCAATTTTTAGAGGATGCCGACGCTCAGAGCGATAGAAGGACACGAGCAAGAGGACTAGTCGTTGGCATGGTATTTGAGGAACACATGGCGAACACAATCGACAAGACAGAGGCTCTGATGTCCCGTATTTTTACTGTTTTCCATGAATCGACAAAGACTCGGTTGTGGTGGCCTCTCAGTCTCACGCATGCCGCTGCATGGGTAACTGGAACACATGTAAAGGCGCCAATCATGGCCCCGGCGACAGACGAGGACCCCGACCAAGTCGCTGATCTCACGAAGGTTGCGCAAGAAAAACTTCGCATTAGTCGCGGATATGGTAGTAAGCAACGGAGTCTCATTGGAAGAGTCATTCTAGGTACCTATCACTGGTTCACGTCAAATGCGGGACTTTATGGTATACGAATGGTGATTGTGACTATCGCTCTGAGCATTCCTGCTGCACTTCCTCATACTGCCGGGTTTTACTACCGCCAGAAAGGACTCTGGGCCTTGATTATGGCGCAGACAAGCCTCTTGGTCTACATGGCTGACTTTACCTTTGCCGTGATTTCACGAGTAGTGGGTACTGTCGCTGGAGGTGTTTTAGGGCTGCTGGCCTGGTACATCGGATCCGCGAACGGACCTGGAAATCCCTTTGGCCTTGCAGCCATTGTTGGGGCTATTCTTACGATCTTTGTCTGGATAAGGTTGTATCTCCCCCCTAGCTTTCTTCAGGGAGGAATCATGTGTGGAGTAACATTTTTACTTGTTTTTGCCTACAGCTTTAATGATACGTGAGTAGAAAGCGTTTAGCACGGAGGTATGCGGGATTTTACTGATCGTCTTTCTTCTAGACACATTCCTCAGTATGGAAATCCAGGAGTAGGGTATACTGTATTTTATCGACGACTCACCTTGGCATTGATTGGAGTTGGAGCTTCCATCATTGTTCAAATTCTTCCACATCCTCCGTCAGCATCAAAACATGTCCGCAAGAGCCTTTCTCGCACCATTCGCTCCCTGTCAGATCATTACGCCCTGTTGCTCTCCTGCTGGGGACACTCCCGCGATGATGGCAAACTGCTTGCAGAGTCGGTCACCATGCAGTTGACCGAGTCGCTTGTCTTGCTAGATGGTCCCATCGGGCTACTACGGTTCGAATTTTCCAGCTCCCGATTCGATAGTGAGACTCTGGATGTTGTGAAACGGTTATGCCATGCCATGAATTTGAACTTACGACGCCTACTGGTACTTTCTGGCTCTCTGCCGCAAAAATTTCAGGATGACCTTTCCCGTCAAACCGGTCTACTTGATCATCGCAGTATTGGAGAAATTATGGCAGTTTTGGGCATGTGTGAACAGGCCTTGAAGACGGAGGATGCTCCGCCTGAGATTCTCCCAACTCCACTCTTGCGCCGTGCCTTTGAATACAGCCGTGCTCATTTGAATGAGTTCACTGTTACCCCAGAGCTTGTTCGCGATGAGGAGTACCGAAAGTTCTGCGTCGCATTGAGTGCATATCTCAAGTTTTTGGGAACCATTGATGAGCTGGTGCTGGTGGTTAAGGGAGTCTTGGGCGAGGCACACCTAGTGTCCAAGGAGCTGGTGGATTTTGTTTGAAGGGTGTGAACAACACATGTACAGAGATAATCTTCCATTTCCTCATGTTACCATTAATCATATATGCATAGAATTGTAATTGAACGACGCTTACTTGACGACAAGACATCCTTTCTTACACTGTGAAAGTGGAACCTGTGTTCTTTGCTTGGGCGATCAAGTTTATTCCATTTTCCACTTCTGGGTCAACCCGCCAATTTTTTTTTTCTAATTCATGGGTTAATTGCCAATTATTTCTATTATTATTTTTTGCAAAGGATTCTGGTGTCGAATTCCGAGCACCTGGCTTGGCCGCGGACAATCCGCGGCATCCTTCACCATTGCTCACAAAGCTATAAGAGGCAGACACGTCAACCACTTAAACTAATTATCTATTGGACTCCCAGGACAATTTGGGTTTTTCTTTGGTTAAAAGTGGCAGAATACCTTCCACATATTTTATTATTCTTCTCATTCAGGTTACCGGGATCCAATTAGTCACTATGGAAAAGTCTCCAGACTCTTCTCTCACTCCTCGCTCCAGTGACCTGGAGAACCCAGAAGATACCGAGCATGATCTAGACGCAGGTAGCAATTCAGAAAACACAAACGATCCTAATGTCGTGGATTGGGATGGCCCGAATGACCCTGAGAATCCCTTGAACTGGCCTGCGAAAAAGAAATTTGCAAGCATAGCTCTCATTTCGCTGATCAGCTTTTTGTCGTGAGTGAAGAAAGCTCCAAAGCTCAGTGATCAATTGCTCAAGTGCAAATAGGCCACTTGCTTCAACTATCATCTCGCCAGTCATAGCAGATGTGATGAACACATTCAACTCGACAGATGAGACTGTAGGAGCCTTTGTTACTTCTGTATTCGTTCTCGGTTACGCGGCCGGACCACTTGTGATAGCTCCTTTATCAGAGCTCTATGGCCGTGCCATTCTTTACAACGTTTGCAACACTCTCTTCGTACTCTTCAACATCGGTTGCGCTCTGGCAAATAACATGGCCGCTTTGATTGTACTCCGTCTTCTGGCTGGAATAGCGGGATCATGTCCCATGACTCTAGGGGCTGGATCCATCGCCGACATGGTTCCATTAGAAAAAAGAGGACTTGCAATGGTTGCTTGGACAATAGGGCCGTTATTTGCACCAGCCAGCGGGCCCTTGAGTAGGTTCTCTATCAAAATACCTTGCTCTCGAATGCTGTGATTGATCTTTGAATAGTCGGTGCTTATTTGGCCCAGGCCAAGGGGTGGCGCTGGGTCTTTTGGCTGGTATCAATTGTAGTAAGTATACAAGGCATACAGAAGTGATCAATGGGTTCTGATTATATGGCGTTTAGGCTGGCGCTGTTTGGGTACTGACGTTAATTTTCGTGCGCGAATCATACGCCTACGTGATACTAAAACAAAAGACCGAACGATTGAAGGAGGAAACCGGCAATGCAAAACTGCACTCCGTTTACGATGTAGGGAAGAGTTCAGGAGCTCTGTTCCAGTTTTCGATCGTTCGACCGGTCAAACTACTCTTTCTGTCGCCGATCCTATTGTCTCTTTCTTTGTTCGTGGCTACGGTATATGGTTACATCTATCTACTGTTTACTACATTCCCGACTGTGTTTGAAGGCCAATATGGCTTTTCAAATAGCAGTTCAGGATTGGTGTATCTAGGTACTGGAGTCGGGTCCGTGATAGGCCTGGTTGCTACCGGGGCTATGTCGGACAGACAGGTAATGGCCCTAACAAAACGAAACGGCGGCGATCCAAAGCCCGAGTACAGACTCCCAGTTATGTTTCTAGGAGGCCTTGTTGTCCCGATCGGTTTATTTTGGTATGGCTGGAGCGCCGAGGCACAGGTACACTGGATGGTTCCCATCGTCGGCACTGGTTTTGTTGGTGCAGGGTTGGTGCTAGTATTTGTGAGTAGCCCATGCAACACGAAGCCTATCGAAAGGAAGAAGAACTACCACTCTGACTTGTTTTAATAAAGATGGGTGCCGCTACCTACATTGTCGATGCATTCACTTTATACGCTGCCTCAGCAATGGCCGCGACGACTGTTGTACGCTCGCTTGTAGGCGCTCTATTGCCCCTGGCTGGGGATAGAATGTACGGTGCTTTGGGAGTTGGATGGGGAACATCGCTTCTGGGTTTCATTGCAGTCGCTTTTATACCGTTCCCGATTATTTTCTTCGTGTTTGGAGAGCGCGTTCGGAAAAGCAAGTTTTCACAGTTCAACTTATAGTTACTGAAGGTAGAGTGGATGGAAAGGAAATTACGCATATTTCAACAATTGATGGTCTTCTTTCACGTTTTATTTTCTAGTATAGACTCTCCTTTTATTCTACATGTATCACAAATTAGATTAATATAAACTTATTGACGCATAAGGAAGTAGAAAAACGGCTTTCTTCGATCTCCAAAAATGAGTATTTTACACTCATAGACACAGAACTGCCAATAATGATAATGATGTTTACAGCAAAACAATTTCTACGAATAGCTCTACTAAGTATAGCTTGGCGAACTACACGAACTCCGCGGAGAGTCCGGAGTCAATAATAAATGAGGAAAATCGACTGCTTCTGCTACGGATTTATAGAAACCCGAAACCCGCCCTACCCAATTCTGTACAAGCCCACCGGTCTCGCTTGTGCTAGCGATATCGCTCAAGTTTCGGAAGTTTTTCAACAGTCAGACGCCTTTAAATTGATCTACACCTGAATGAAACAAGGCCGGCTTGGGATCACTCAAGGTTTCAATTTTATACAATAAAAATGGACAAACTGCTCTCAACAGCCGATATCCCTGCGCGTTTTCTTAAGAGCGCGTTTCTCATCGGCCACGTCCCATTGAAGGCGTTGTCGACCGATCCTAGAGTATCTTTTGCCCTCTACGTGCCACCAAACAGCTACAGTTCTACCCCGCAGAAAAAACTCCCCTTGGTGGTCTACGTCCATGGCACCAGACGCAATATTTCGCCGTTATTTGGCCAAGAGTTAACGGCATTTGCCGACTCAACCCCTTGCGCCATTGTCGCGCCCGTTTTCCCCACAGGGCTCGACGGACCCAACGATTTGCTCTCCTACACGACCCTCCGCTCACAAACCTTACGCTCCGACTTGGCGCTGCTAGCGATCCTCGATGAGATCTCGACCCGATGGCCCGGGATCGATGCAGAGAGGGTTTTCTTGATGGGGTTTTCTGCAGGCGGGCAGTTCGCGCATCGATTTCTCTATTTATACCCAGAACGGATCGTGGCAGCGAGTGTTGGAGCGCCAGGCCAAGTGACTCTTTTGGACGATCAAAAAGACTGGCCGAATGGTGTTGCTGATGTCCACGATTTATTTGGCCGGTCAATCAATAAGGAGCTCATTGGCCGCGTTCCTATACAGCTGATTGTCGGTGACCAGGATACAGGCGTCCATGGCGGCGACGAGTTTCGGGCTTTTGTTAGACAGTTTGTTAAAAAACGCGAAGAAAAATCAGAAACAAAAACAACGCTTCCACCCATGAAACAAGGGCGACTCGAAGGTCTGAAGACTTTGCAAGAGGCGTGGCGAGAAGACAAAATCGACTCACAGCTTGTCGTGGTCCCGGGAGTGGAGCATTCGTCGGCAGGCGTTCAAGCTGATGTATTGAAGTTTCTGGGACCCCAGATACAAAACTGGCTTGAAGCCCAGGAGTCGTAGTACTGAAAAAATTAGCGTCGCGCTCTGCTGTAGGAGGATGGACACAATTTGGGCCATACAAAAGCCTCTCGGCTAGATAGATAATGAAGTTCATAAACCACATACCATACTCCTAGAGGACATGACAAGTCCTCAACTAATGAATTGAGACCCCTGAGAAGAAGAAACCCCTTTCTTTCGGGCTCGGGTTGACATGTTGTCTTCCGTGCATCCGTCGGTATGATAATTCATCCGATTCATGCACGCTGATTAATGTTTGTTGAGCGAGGTGTTTTCTTAAAAGGAAACTGTGCCACAAAATAGTGACGAAGTATTGGAAGTGTCGATCTTCTGGTGTTTTAAGTGGAGACGCTGGAGAATCGCTCAACGCTTACCTGATCGGGTAAAAGTAGTGTTGGCCCCAGGGAGCGCAACTACAATACAACAACAACATAGGGCTAGCGTTGAGCGTTTGATTTCAAATATTCCAGTTAAGGAAATCGGAGAAAATAGTTTATGCCGAACCCTTAATGCCGGATTCGACGTATAAATGTAGTCTTGACCCGTATGATTCCGGGACAGTAAACACAATCAACCAGGTTTTGTTCTTACGAAGGCCGATTCTTAACCGACATTTGAAACATTCGAGCAATTTACCACAAAATCTTCAATATGAAAACCCAAGACGTGTTGCTTAGCTTGCTTTCCGCAGCACTTGTCCACGGTGCCCCAGCATCGACACCAGGCTCGAAGGACAAGTCGCCACTTTACATCACTCTCGAGGAGCATTATGACCCTCCGGTTACCAATCCCCTGCAGACAGCCCCCGTCGTTCAGTTGATGGATCCACTCATGACGAACGGTGTCTATACGAAAGCAGTCGCTGAAGCACAGTCACTTAATCAAACCCGGGTGGACACCATGGACAAGAACAGAATTCGGATTCAGGTATAGTCCAGGCGACAGCAAGCAAATAAACCTATGAGCCGTGCTAATAATATATATAATTAGGTCGTATCAAATGACCCAACGCCTCCGGCATTGACAAAACCCGACACTGTGAAGATTATGAACGACCAGCTCGCCTCGGCCATTGCTCCATATCCAGAGCGCTTCCGCGGTTTCTGTTTCCTTGCAATGGCGTTGCCTGAGCAAGCAGCAGCCGAGCTGGAAAGGTGTGTTTCGGAACTGGGTTTCGTCGGCGCTCTTGTCGACACTCACCTTGCCGACGAAACATTCTACGAAAGCGCCAAGTTCGACCCGATCTGGGAGGCCGCCCAGCGCCTGGATGTTCCCATCTATCTCCACCCGACATACCCAATGATCGACGACGTGAATGGCACCCAGGGTCGGTTCAAGTCGGAGGACAACGATTGGCCTTCAGATGTGGCTGCGATGCTGGGAACGTCTGTATATGGCTGGCATACCGACAGTGGCCTGCACTTCATTCGTCTCTGGCTCGGAGGGGTCTTCGATCGCTTTCCCAATGTCAAGCTCGCGCTGGGACACATGGGAGAGACGGTTCCATACATGCTTGACCGCGCCAACAACACGCTTGCATGGGCTAAGCCGACTGGAATCACGCTTCCTGATGCCTGGACCACAAATGTTTGGATTACGACGAGCGGCTTTTTCAGTCTGACCCCTTTTGCGGCGCTGTTGAGGACCACATCGACGGATAGAATTATGGTGAGTTGTGCACTTCTCTTGGTTAGGACTAGGGCTAGGGTTTATCTAAATACTAACCTACATCAATAGTTCTCCGTCGACTATCCGTGGGCGACAAACGAGGAGGGTGTGGCTTTCATGGAGACCTTGAAAGAATCTGGCATGGTCAGTCACAAGGAATGGGAGGGCATTGCGTACCACAATGCGGTAAAGTTCCTCAAGCTAGAGTGAGTGCGAGGTAGATCTTCAATGTTGGTTTCAAGTGGTCAACGTTGAGTGGCGAGATTGATGCCACACCTGCATATGTACTGTCAATCATTATACTATTTGTTTTGTATTAATAACCAATCCTGGTAAAATTGAAATTCTATCGATTTATTCGTGACTCGCATAAAAGCTAGCGTAATGGGGATGGTTGAAACCCACTCATGGTTTTGAAACATTGGAATGGAGCATTGATGTTGATATTCACAGGTACAGTAAAGTATATGTTATCCGCGGTGCCAATTCATTTTCAAATATTGACGTTGCATCACAGTAGTTTCCCTCGTTGGTTCAACATAGTGTGTGTGTGTGTGTGTGTGTGTGTGTGTGTGTGTGTGTTTACATGTATTAAAAAGGTGATGCCCTACATCCTGCCGCGGCTTGTGTGCGATGCGCCCCTGCATACAACACGATTTCATATGATCGCGGGACGGAGCGTTCGGAGTGCACGGAAGACTCCGGGACCGAGTGGGTCTGGGGATCGATATTTAGCCAATCAACGGCGAGGTGTTTGGTCGCCGTGCGGGGTAAGCCACGAGCCAATCAGATCGCGCACACCAAGTCCCAGTGACGACTTCTCGCGCTGTCTGCAAGTTCAACTCCTTTCCCCTCAACAATGGTTCACCTTCGAAGAACTTCACTCACCCCACGCAGTATACCAGCATACAGTTGACGGCACACAATGGAAGCGCCTCCTCAGAAGCGTCAGCGCACCGAGCTGCAGCTGGCGCGCAAACGACAGGCTGACCGTGTCAGCCAGAAGGCCAAGCGCGAACAGGCCAAGCGAAACATGGACCACCTGGAGACACAGCTCGCCAAGTTGCAAGAAACGGTTGAATTACTATCGGACCAGATACAGGCAATGCATGCTGAGATGCGCGAGAGAGACAAGCACTGCTCCTGTCATTCTCGCCCGCCGCCGCCCCAGTCCAACGCTTCGGACGTGCAACCGCTGGGTTCCCTGGAAGGCGATAATAATAATGTCGATAAGAGCAACGATGGAACCCCAAAATCCGCAGCGGGCACTGAGATACCCGCGAAAAAACCATCCTCGAAGAAGCGAAATCGCTCCCTGGCAGACTCTCCTCTGGACTTGATTAAATGCCTGTGTGGCGTGGAACACCAAGCGCAGTCGGAATGTTTGGAGTATTCCACCTTTTCAATGCTGCTTAAAACACACGAAAACCTTGCCGAAGGCAAAGAACTTCCGATCACGACTTGGCTACCGCGTACCCCTTCGTTGGTATCGATATTCTGCCCGGCTGCCAGCACAAACCCTGTGATCCGTATACTTGGATCCTTTTTTCGACAGGTGCACCCGACCAAAGTCTCGACGTTACTTGCATGCTGTTTACTGATGTACCGGTACTTGAGAGTATGTTTATTCTTCATCTACAGTGTGCCAACGTTCCAAGGCTAACGCAAAACAGTGGCGTCTATACCCGGATAAAGAAACCTTCCGCGACGTCCCCGAGTGGGTGCACCCAACCGAGACTCAGAGGACAGTTCCTCACCCCGTCTCCGTCGACTTTATTCCCTGGCCCAAACTGCGGGATTATATCGTCTTGCATAAATACACCGACCCGCGACATACTGTCTCACTCTTTATCCGCTCGATTCGGGTTCGGTGGCCGGACAACCGAGACTTTTATACCATGTCTGAACAAGGCGAACTGATACTTGATCCTGAGTTCGAGGAAGCCATTTACCGGTATGAAAACTGGCAGATTTCAAAGGATTGGACGGAGATGTTCCCTGCCCTGAAGGACTACGTTAATGTGGAAGAGGGCGAGGGCGACGCGCAGACTGTGCCTAATTGGCCGTAATACAGCACGCTATGCTGTTTTCTTTTTTTTTTATTTTTCGTTCCAGAGATATCATGATAATTTTTACCACTGTTTGATAACATTCTGTTCAGCGACTGCATTTCGCTCACTGGGCGAGCTACAACGTTACACTACTTTCTACCCAGACAGACCCCCCGTGACATATGTATGATTTTGTGAAAAGTGCAAAAGCAACCGACGAACTTTAAAAAGGTTGGAAAAGAATAAAGCATAGTTGAAAGATAAAACAGTACAGTCCAATAATATGTGATTAAGATAGGCAGGTTCCAGAAACAAAGGTCCAAAAAAGTGTCACGTTACACTTTTTTTGCACGGCCGGGGACAAGGCCGGGGATTCCGAAGCGAAGCCCCTTATCTCACCAAGCTTAGCTGTTTGCGAGTTCGCTCTAGTCAGTCTGGACCAGTCAGGCCATTGCTTATCCAACAAACACGTTTTCAGATAACAAACGTCCCCGTAGCTTCCCCACAATTTCCAATGCAGGGCGCTTTTTCAGGGAGAGAGAGCTTTGACGGCCGTTATCAACGATTCAGGGTCGTCATGGAAAAAACAATTAATGTTTACTTCGCTGCAGTTTGGCAGTGCCTATCAGCGGCCAATTCCCCGATTGCAACTCTTTGAAAATAGTACCACTTTGGAAAGTGTCGATAGTTGCAACATTGCAACCTGGACTAAGTTGACAGGAGTCTGGCCTGTGCGCCTTTGCGGCAGAAAAGTGAGTAAATAGTTAAATACGCCCAATTTCTTGTCCCGTGTCTAATTTGTTCATTTCTCGCCCAGGTCCCTAATCAATTCAACTATTTTCAAGCACAATCAATTGAGCAAAAGGCAAAATGCCGAGACGCATGTCGGTTTCGCTGCTTACGGCGGCCATTGCGGCATCAATGATCCCTGGTAGCAGTGCAACGATACTGAATCCAGAGATATTGCCGACGCCGCCCATGGGATATAACGACTGGTCCCGGTTTGAGTGTGCAATAAACCAGAGCGTCTTCACCGAGACTGCAGATGCCATGGTCTCCAAGGGCCTGCTCTCTGCCGGCTATAATCGTGTCAACATTGACGACTGCTGGATGGCAGATAGCCGCACAGACGAAGGAAAATTAACTTGGAATGAGACGCTATTTCCAAAGGGACTGCCGTGGCTGGGAAAGTATCTGAAGGAGAAAGGCTTTCATTTTGGCATTTATGAAGACGCCGGAAACGAGACCTGTGGCGGTTATCCGGGATCGTATGGGTATGAAGAAGTCGACGCGCAGACTTTTGCGTCCTGGGGCATTGATTACCTCAAGGTCGATGGATGTCATGTAACGCCCGCCACCGAAGTCGAATATCACAAAGGATACGCAGCATGGCACGACGCGTTCAGCAAGATGAAGGATCCGTTGATCTTCTCTCAGTCGGCTCCCGCCTATTTTTCACTATGGCTTACTGGGAGTGATAACCTAACTGACTGGTATACAGTCATGGATTGGGTGCCATACAATGGCGAGTTGTCGCGCCATTCATCCGACGTTCTTGTCTACATCGGTGTCGAAGGACTGTCCGGATGGGAGAGTGTGATGCAAAACTACAATTACAACACCCAGCTCGCACGCTACCAAAGACCTGGCTACTTCAACGACCCGGACTTTTTGATTGCTGATAACCCGGAGCTCACCTTGACTGAAAAGAAATCACACTTTGCTCTCTGGGCGTCCTTCTCCGCGCCATTGATTATTAGCGCTTGGATTCCTGGCCTACCGGAGGATGTGGTTTCATATCTGAAGAATTCCGATTTGATCAAAGTAGACCAGGACCCGCTGGCACAGCAGGCTACTCTTGTCAGTCGTGATGACTCGTTTGATGTCCTGACCCGTAGCCTTGCCAATGGCGATCGTCTGGTTACCGTGCTCAACCGGGGCAATAACACTGCTAGTACGACTATAAGTGCTCTGCGTTTGGGTCTACAAGATACCCTGTCGACTTATTCTGCAAAGGATCTGTGGACCGGGGATGCTGTCAAGTTCAAGGGCGAGCTGAAAATCAACAACCTAGAATCTCATGCTACTGCCGTCTACCGCATCTCTCTATCATGGCTACAATCACTAACCGTGTTGCCCACTGGTATGATATTCAACGCGGCGTCCAGCAACTGTCTCACTGCGGGTGCCAAAAACCAGGAAGTCAAATTTACCACCTGCGCTGCCACAGACGATCAAGTATGGCAGTTCCGGCTCTTAACTGGCACTATAAGCCCATTGTCGGCCACAAATCTATGTTTGACAGCCGAGGGCGGAAAGACGGTGCTAAAGGAATGCGGTCTGATTGATTTTGCCCAGGATTGGGAGTATTCCGTGGGTGGTTATTTGACGAACAAGAAGACGCATGAGTGCGTCACGGAAGATTCGGGATCGAGCTCGAGCAAGTGCTTGTATGAGGTAGATACCCAGGTGTGGTCTCTTCCGGCCGGTGTCAAGGTCAACTGGTAGTCTATAAGAGCTATATAATCGAGTCAAATTTAATACAATTCTTCAAGTTGCAGCGAACCCTTGATAATCTATCGAACTGAACGTTGTCATTACCTCGATTTTGTAAAAGAAGAAATTGTAGCATGGGGTTTCTATTGCAAATCAAAACTCTTCTAGAACAGAGCGAACTTGAAACAAGTGAGATACATGACCGGTGACAACACCTGTAGTATTCAAGAGTTTCGGATAATGAAAATGACCCAACTCTTCCAAAATAGCTGGCGATCCAATCTGAAGCTGTGCCAGGATTTCAACGACAGCGGAATGAAGGACTGAGAGGCTTCCATCCTCTACCTTCACCGCAATCGCGATCGCCCCATCAGCACCAAGCCGGGTCGTTTGGTCTGATGCTCGTATCCCGATTGTATAACAGCCATCGGCACCGGTTTTACCAACGAGATCTCCTCGGAAAACTCTCATGAGTGTCGTACAGAACCTGTCTTCTCCGCCAACCAGTTCGGGAAATTGAGTCATGGCGTGGAATATCCGTGCCAGTCGATGAATTCGCTCGGACGATGTTTTATTTTGGTCGATAGCATCTGCAGCTGAAGGAAGAGATACGCACATCCGAGCCAAGTTCTCGAGTGGTAAAGCTGGCGCTGGCAGATTGCAGCCATCGATCGCCCATTTCACGTCATCGCCTTCTAGGCTAGATAATTGCTCAACAACTCGTTTCACTCGCAGCTGTATGGGATGGTCTGGTAGATGGTAATCCGCAAACTTCGCACCAGCGGCTTTGGAGCCTGCCAACATGCCAACATGTTTCCCCGAGCAATTGCTGCGCGATGGAGTTGGGGTATAATCATCCTTGGCCCACAAGCGATTTACCGACTCGGACAACGCTGGATGGCCGCCGCACTGAAGGTCTTTTTCCTTAACACCGACCTTGCTCATCATGCTCAGCACTCTGGTAATGTGTTGTTCTTCACTGCTATGTGATGAACACATCAATGCCAGGTCGGCATCATCAAATCCAAACTGTTCCAAAGCCCCCGTCTCCAAGATAGCCAGGGCTTGAGCCGGTTTTGCAGTCGACCGCGCCAAGGTAACTCGATAGGGGTCCCCAACAGCATACAAAAGTCTGCCTTGTGAATCCACGACAGCCGCATTGATTTGATGCCGATTTTCCACGACACCACCTCTATCAAGAACGACATAGTCGGTGATTGGGATTTTTGATATCATCTTTTCCAAGCGAGTCTTGATGTTGCAACGATAGATGTGTAGGGTGGTTTTCTATGGCGCTGGCTTGACCGTGAGTGAAAATGGAGGTGAGAGGCCACTAGCATGGGCTAGAGGGGTTGGCGAGACATCTTATATCTACTCCTCCATGGGGCCCTGCAGGGTTTTCCCCCCTGGAAACCCAACTTTGTTCTCTTCTTCGCTAATGAGACTGGAGATATTGTAGAAAATCAACGGCCAATCATATCCGCGACGGAGCAATTAGGGCGTCCAAATAAGGTTAGAGAATTTCCTTTTCGGGTGCGCAGGAACGATGAGATTTTCAGCCAATCAGATGCGCCGGTCGCGGTCCAGTATTGATAACCATTTCGGGGGCGAGAGAACGACGGTGAGAAGATGAGGATTAAGAAGTTGTTTTATAGGCCAAAGTGGAGTTGAAAAGGTATGGCGCTATTGCTGAAGATGGGGTCGTATTCCCACAAAGTTGGGGCTTGTCGACTAGGCAGTGGACTATTTGACAGTAAGGAAATACCGCTTTTTCGTAATAGATTGCCCTGCATTTGGTACTTTGCGAGCATGCACTCCATGTGGTCGCTGGGTGTGTTAGCGTGTTTCGAAACACGATAAGAATAGGAGTACTCACGTAGACTGCATCGACTGGAACGGTCCAGTCATTGATGGAGAGTGGAATGTATTCATACGAAAACGTGCTGCGCTCGTCATCACTGTCTTCCTCATCATCATGGCCCCCACGTGAATTTTCAGACACTGAATTTGATGTGGGCATGTTCTGAAGCATCTGCATATTGTCCATTGGGATTGTTGAGAGCGGGTTCGGCAGATTAAATATCGAGTCGAGGTCGGGTATACTTGGCAGCAGTGACGTTTCCATGGGCGGAATGAATAGATTGTGATTGCTGTCGTTGCTGTTATTGTTACTGCTCCTATCGTTCTCATTGCTCTCTCCCGGCAATGCGACACTGTATTCCTGACTGTCGGTCCCATTTGAATCATTCTGCCACTGCAGACCCTCATTCCATGTCCCCAAGTCGGAAAAGTTGTAAAAGAGAAGATTATCCGAAGTGTTGACAGAGCAATCCATGGGAAAGGCGAGCTCATTTGCCCCCCGCGCATGGTTGTCCATACTGTTCTGCGTCGCCGCGAGCAAGTGTTTTGCTGATTTTGTTGTTTTCTTATTTGTATCAGGGAAGCTCTGAGGTGATCTTCCTCGGACTGTGATAGCTGCACTTTGAGCCCGGCAAAGCACTGGGCTGTTGCCATCTTCCAGTGTGGCTCTGACCGTTACTCGAAGGTAAAAGCATTGCCATGTGCCGCGCTTTTTTGCAGTTGCGTATCGAAATTGAAGTTTTTCCCATGCAACTGGAGCCGAGTTCTCTTCGGATAGGCCATTGTATGCCAAACCAAGCTTACTCAAACAATCATTGGCCTTTTTCCCACGCGGACGAGAGGAAGGCAATAGATCCTTATCCTTGGGCGGTGATTGCAGCACACGCACTGCAGCCCCTTCGAGGCTTTCAATTGCATCCAATTCTGCCTGAAGCCCAGTAATTCTGAGTACCTGGCCTGTCTCCGTGACCTGCATTGCTTCTATTCCGCCTGGAATCGAGACGGTGCCGAGGACCTTGAATTTATTGCGCCGATAAAAAATCAACTCCACTGCATCTGGCTGCTGGCTGATGGAAGAATTCTCCGACTGGCTAAATCGACCGCGTAACTGCGCATTGATCTGGATATTGGACGACAACAGATTCCCAGAAGCATTTGCCAGCCGGTATTCCGTGCTCTGGGGTAGATTCTGCAGAGCAGTCAGGTTTTCAGCGTCGCGTTTTTCCGACGCATCCTCCTCGGCTGGCCTGGAAGAGGGGAATAGAGTGCCGTGGCGTAAATCGTTAATCTCATCGTCGATTTCCTTTTCATAGTCGCTGCAAGGGCTGTGGTCCGACATGTTGCAGCGTGCTTTCATCTACATTCTGCGTTCGTTATTGATGGCAGTCAAGAGTGTTGCTAAAGAACCAGGCAGTGCCGGGCGTGCGGGGACTGAACTTAGTCCGCAGGGGCAACGGGGCCGGTGGATGCGGCGTTACATCGGCTTTGGAGGCACCCCAAGATAAGGTTATGCCTATCTGGTTACATTTATTTCCTCATTGTTGTTTTTTGAATAAATTATGATTGGCTATACACTTTTACATTATTAATTTCTATTAATCTCAGAGACCGCCTTGCTGATACTGAGAAACTCTGATACTCGTTGGAATCCAATGCTGGTCAGGATGGGAGGAAAGACCGAATCGCCAACCTGGTTTGTCAGTATGTTATCAGTATGTGTGTATGTAGAGAAAGCACGTACAACGAAGATTTGAGCACCGAGAAATCCCATTTCAATAAGAACCATGGCCGACTTGGTCACTAGGCCATGAACGACCGAGACCGCGTCTGGAGTCCCCGACACGACAATGCCTGCCAGCCCACCAGTCTGTTTCTCGTCCACAGGAAAGAACGGGTTGATTTGCGATAATGAGTGGTATAGAATAATCGACCCTATAATCTTGCCATTACGAGCGTTGCGCGCAAGCACGATCTTGCAACCCTGCCGATCTGCCTGAGCCCGGCGATACAAATCGCTGGTGACGACAGGATGGCCAAGAGCGGATGACCCAACGCCAAAGCCGGTGCCCATGAGCAAGTGTTGACCAAGTTCTTCCTCATCCTTAGCGTACATCGAGTCATATTTAAACTCGTGATTAAGTGCAACTTTCTCCGGCAGTGTGCTGGGCTTCCAATTGCGGAGCAGTCTGATGGCATAAAACTCGTGGTGGTTCCAATTTCCAACATCCCAGCCCCTACATAATTGTATAATTAGTCAAAAATTGAAGAGAATCAGGGAAGATAGTGAGAGTAACTGTACCTGTTTTTGACCCATCCGCGCAAACCCAGCTGGTGCGCGCTCAGCCGATTGGGGATACCGGCAAATATAGCAGGAAGCTCTGATCCAAACTGTACCATCTCGGTACCAGGTAAACGTTGTAGATAGCTCAAAGCATGTTGATGAAGCGAGTAGCCGATTCCCCTACCCCGATACTCGGTAGAAACGACGATTGCCGAGATACAGCCTCTGGCTAGCAAATCGATATAATGCGTGGCACAGAATCCGTAAATTTTTTGAGTGCTACTATTCCGAACAATGAAATGTTGGGACTTCGTCAATGGTTCATAGCTGGCCAGGTAAAATGCAGCTTCAAAACAGTATGCTGGATACTGTGCCTCGGGATCACTGAATGTGTTCGACGCCGCCATGCGGACCTGGTCAAATAGGTCCTGCAACGCCTGACCATCGCGTTCCGGTTGAAATTTCTCAACGAGCCAAAGCTGCCTGTGGAGAGTCGTTCGGGACCGTGGCGGCCGTGCTGTTGGGGGCAGGCCTGTTGCTTTTAGCTTGCCAAAAAGAACCTGCACCAGCGCGTCCAGTGGCGGTTTTGTCAAGTCGTATGTACAAATGTATGTCTGTACCTGCTTGTCTTTCATGAAGTCGTAGGGCGAACTAACAGCAACCACGACACATGGCTTTCCAACTGGGTTTGACTTTGGTCCCTCGGAGAACGTCTGTAATTGGTTTTGACTCTGACACAGACTGACAATGTACTTGGTAAAACCATACTGATATACATTGCGTACTCCATCGGCCGTTAATAAAATAACCGCGGCTGCTTCAGATACCAATTTCTCGTGCAAGGGGCTGATGCCGCTAGCCGTATATGAAGTGTGGACGACTTTTCCTCGCCATTTCTTCGCAATAGCAACGCCGAGATCGTGGAAAGTGGTCTCGCCTTCGAGGTAGCTTTGTTTATCACGGTGGTTGAAGTACCTAGCGATATTTACTGGGCCTGGGGACGAACTTGGTGGCTGATTATTAGCTGATTGCTCGGCTTGCTTGTCAGGCCGAAATGGTTCCACTAATGGCGTTAGAAGTAGCAAAACTTCATCTGGGTCGACTTCCTTGGATAGTGGAATGCAGTTTCCAAAGTCTCTAACCACAGTAATCGATGCCTCGTATGCTGCTTTTGACAAGGCCTTGTGTGCCGGTTTCAAGGCATCTAGTTGGGCCAAGCCACCTGGGTTCCATGCCTTATCCCAGGATAAATGCCTCAGCTTCATTTGACGCACTCTATTAGCAGCAACTCGGATGTGATCCTTCGAGATCATGCCAGATTCAACTGCAGTGTGAATACCCTTGATAGCCTCAATTTGGTTTGAATGGCTTTGACAGAGCATAATCATATCACAGCCCGCGTTGATAGCCATAACTGCTGCCTGGCTAACGCCAACACTCTCATAGAGAGCCTCGATTTCAAGACAGTCAGACAGAACCACGCCGTCAAAACCCATTCGGCGTCGTAGTAATCCCGTTACCACACTATGCGACAAGCAAGCATACTGTACTTGTGCTCCCTTGACATCTGGCATCCCGCAGGCACCCACAAGCATGGCGTCCGTGCGGTTATCTATTGCTGTTTGAAATGGAACAAGAGATGTTGATAGTAACTGATCAAATGTCCCCGAGACTATGGGTATGTCCGAAGGCGAACCCACAAAGTCCAAATTCCCATAGCCGGGGAAGTGTTTGGTGCATGTTAATAATCCACCAGCCCGATAGCCCAGCATTGATTCTAGCGCTTGTTCTGCGACGTACTCTGGATCTTCACCAAATGATCGGACGCCGATCGGCTGCGGCTTTTCGTCATCAGAATGAACATCGAAAACGGGGCCAACAAGCCAATTGATGCCTAGACAAACCAGCTCCTTGGCAGACGCGCATGAGACATTCTGTGTCAGCTTTGTGTTGGAGGCGCGACAAGCCGCGAGTCCCATGGCAGAAGGGAACTGGCGGAAAAAATCAGGGTCAAATATGGAATTGACGCCTCCATTTTCTTGGTCGAGACTGATGAGCAACGGCTCGGAATGACCGGCATCATAAGCAACTTTTTGAAGTGATAAAATTAACTATTCAGTTAACATTGCTTCACTTTCAGCCGTACTTGCATGTGATTACCTCGATAGCTTGAGCAGAATCTATACCAAGGTATTCAGCGTCGTGTACTTCCCAAAAAGAACGAGACTACCTACTTTTCAGATTCTTCGCCTGTAATGCGATTGCTCCAACATGATGGTTTTCGATCAGCGATCTGACTTGAGGTGTGATTGTGGTGCCCTCAAATCCCATCGAAAGTAGATACCCTATCTGACTGCACGGTTTTAAGATCAGTCACAGAACGATGCAAACATCTATTCATCAGACCTACCGCCCAATGGAGTCATCCATATTTGATATTGGACAGACGGCACATGGCATGCATGGACTGCGTGCGCATACCGATAATATTACAGTTATGACGGACCTGATATCGCTTCCCCGGATTACCTACGGCATGATTCGCTCAGTCATGAAAAACGCGCTTCTCCAGAACAAGCATGGATCGACGCACGATAAGGGAAAAAAAACATGTAACGTTGCATGGAACGTGGTGGCTGCGACGTGCCCCTCTTGGCGTGGAGTCACGTGCGCACCCGGCCCTAACCCTATGTGTTGGAGACAAGCTTCTTAGAAATCGTGTGTTGTATTGCTACAAGGAATCTGTTTTTAGCCAAGGAAAAAAGGAATACATGAGCTCAACCCTCCAAAGAATATCCGACGTTCTCCCCCCGGCCCAGACTTATCAGATTGCTGCGCATCTTCTCGGCCCGCTTGCCGACCCCCAAAGCTGCATTATCGCGGCCTACCCAGAAGCCAATGCCATGTTGTAGCACCGCCGTTGCGCGAACTTTGTTGTCTGTATTCGTAGTGTCCTTTAGTCCCAAGCTGCCATGTAGAGTCAGTCGGGTCTCTTCGCCACCCTCAACCTTGGGCTGGTAAATGCCGCGGTGAAGGATGTTGCTGTCGTAAAAGACCGCATCACCCGGCTCAAGCTTGACAATAAGTTGATTTGGCAATGTTGACTCGTATGGATCGGCAGATCGTTCGGTCTCAGTTCGTACGCGACGATGTGATCCTGGCACAACAATGAGGGATGCATCTGGGCACAGGGCGAGGTTGTACTGCGCATGGGATTGCTTTCCTTCTGGGCTCTTGTGGTGGAGCAGCTCGAGCTCACGTTCGGGGCTGACTGATTCGGGCACGTCGTCGCGATGCCAGCGCAGCTCAAAGGCTTTGTTTTCAGGTGCCACTAGGAGATTGAAGAGTTCCATCACGAGAAGCTCTTCATCCTCGGTTTCATTCGCGGATAAACCAAGTAATTCCTCAGCCACGGCGAGAATTCGTGGGGAGAAATACGCCTGGATAAATTTTTCCCGATCTGGCATTTCAGGGTGCATCAAGTGCTGTACCCCCCAGATGCCGCCTTCAGATGATGGAGGAGGCGTATTTGGCCATGGGGGAAATTGTTTAGGCACTGATCGTAGATATGGCCATTGACCGGATCGTGTCATCGAGGTCACCTTGGCGGCGGCTTCACGGAGCACGGCGACTTGGTCTGGAGGGAGAATAGAACGGACAACGACGAAGCCATCTCGCTGAAGGGCTTCTAGATGAGGCCCGGGTGCCGTTGTAGCAGTACTTGTGGTTGTGGTTGTCGTGGACATGTTGACGGTAGCACAGAATCTTGACACGTCGATTATCTGAACGCTTTGATCTAGAAGTAATAAATTTCGTCCAGATGTCCACTCAATATTTTTGATGAATCAATGATAATTCAAACGTTGGAAATAATTGAAGTTATATATGTATTTCAGTGGGCACAGAAAGGCGGTTAGTATAGGTTACATGTGCCACGCGGGCATAATCCGGCGCTCACGTCGTATGCTTAAAGCGTATGTTACCAAAACCTATATTTCAAACAAAATGTAAAACAGTGACAGGTTTTGAAATTCGTAGAACCTGTTGCCTTGACATAGAAAGAATGGAATAAACACCAATGTGGAGTAATCCGTTCGGCACCAAGCATGTAACGTCACATAAATCGGTATCAGCGATGAACACATAGTTCGGTAACCATTGATCAATACCTGGGCACTGTTGTTTTTTTTTTTTTTTTTTTTAGCAAATAATATTCCAGAAAACACAACCATCCATCGATGTTGGTGGTTCCATATATTAATATTTTTTACCACATTGTTTCCGACGTCGCTCTAAATTGAGTAACCTCAACGTCCCGAAGAACAAAAATAGTGCGGTGGCCACGAAGTCAAGCAGAGATTTTCTGTATTCATACAGTGTCTTGCACAACAAAGGATCCAATAGTCGACAAAATGGCTGCAGAGAAACCCTTTCCCTTGCGTTGGGGAATTATGGGTAAGTAGTCCACGCCAACATTACAGATAGTATATGGACTAAATGCTACACAGCTACGGGGAATATATCCTATAGTACGTTTTATCTCATCAAAAAGGGAAAAGAAATCAATGCTGACTTTACTAGCGTTCACAAAAGATCTCCTATCTGACCCCACAGCGCGTGGCACAAAGGATGTTCAACATGTCGTGGCAGCGGTGGCATCGTCATCTTCGGCAGAAAAGACACAGCAATTTCTAAATAAACTCAATCTTTCATGTACTGGTTACAGTTCCTACGAAGAACTAGTAGCAGATAGCAATGTTGACGTCATCTACGTGGGAACACCACACTCGCATCATTTTCGGCATGTCATGTTGGCTCTTGGAGCAGGGAAACATGTCCTATGCGAAAAGCCGCTAACTGTCAATGCTCAACAAGCCAAAGTTGTCTGTGAGGAAGCTCAGAAACGCAAACTCTTTCTCATGGAGGCTGTATGGACAAGGTATTTGCCCTTGACTATCGACATAGTGGACAAAATCCGCCGAGGGACCATCGGAGAAGTGCTACGAGTGATAGCCGACACAAGCTTCGGCGACGAAGTAGAAAAGACATGGGGTACTGAACATCGAATGCTTAATAAAGACTTGGCAGGTGGTGCATTGCTTGACTGTGAGTAACTCCACCGAATCCATCAATATGTGTGAGTAGATCCAAAGCTGAGCATAATTTCACATGTGCAGTGGGCATCTATAGCCTCACTTGGGTGTTTCAGTGTTTATACCATACGCTTCCCGAGTCACAGCGAAAGGCCCCATCTGCAGTGGCAGCACAGATGACTCTCAACTATCTTACAGGGGCCGATGAAGCTACTTCTATTCTACTCACCTTTCCAACAAGTACACCAAACCATGTGCCAGAATGGAAGTCCCAGGCCATTGCAATGACAAATCTACGTGTTTCAACAGACCCGGATGGAAAAAATACTGCTGGACCAGCCATCCGTATTCAGGGCACCAAGGGTGAGATTCAGGTCGAGGGGCCGTCGTTTCGACCCGAGCGATACCGCATCATTCCGCGCAACGACACCGGTGTTCAGGAGCAAGCCTGTGAAATAGAACACCCCATACCTCAAGGCGATAGAGGAATGTACTGGGAAGCCGACGAAGTGGCACGGTGTGTGAGAGACGGGAAACTGTCTAGCGATCGATTACCTTGGGACGAGATGATAGCGATTTTGGAAGTGATGGACGAGGCTCGTCGGCAAGGAGGCTTGATATATCCCCAGGCAATTGAGGGAACGCATTACCCAGTCAAGTCATAATTGAAAGAGCCGCTTCCATTGCCGTATCTATATATCAATTGATCAATTGATGTACATATGTATATTGAGAGTCAGAGTCTGGAATGGAGTCGAATATCTCTCCGAGGATGACAGTCAAGGTAGAGCGACTAAGATATACGTACGATTGCTATTATTAACTCGGCAAATCCGGCTCAGGGAAACCTTTTGAGCCTGTATAGACCGCAATACAATAAAATCATAGGACACTGCATGGTATTTGAAGTGGAGCCCTATGCAAGGCCAACAGCCAAGTTCCAACAGTCGATCCGGATCAACCGACGCCACTCCCTGTCTCTTATTAAAATCAGCACAAAATCTCCATCGAAACACGTGTTTAGCTCGTTTCAACCCCCATTGTTTCGCGATCGCAAAATCGCCAGGGCTTGTATCACAGTATAAACAACAATGGCCAATTGGACTGCTTTGTCGCCCCTCGTGCGCGGAAAAATAGCTTGGCTAGATAATGGACATGGATTGCTGTGCTAGCGTGGGCGTTTTTGGTTGCATCGCGTTGGTTACTAGACGGCAAAGCGGAGCATACGCGTCAATAATCCAATGCTATAGCTTCAATTAGCTTGACTACCGGTGCGCCGTACAAGGCCACAAATCACAGATCAGCTGATGGATGACAAAATACGTAGCACAATTGAAATAAATTTGCATACATATTTAATACTAATGGGATGCGGTCCCCGACGGTCGCTGCTCCAGTCGCGTGGTGGCTGGGGAAGTCGCATTTTCAGGCACCTTGGCTTTTAAAATTCGTTTCCTACGAAGACATCTCGAAAAATGCCATCGTCACTCTACTATTTATCCACCGCTCTGGCTGCGGTAGCCGGTGTGGTGGGTGACTCTGTCAACACTACTGTCTGCAATGGCAAGACGTTCGTGTACGAGGAATTGGCTGGCTATGGATACCTGGCCGGTGACTTGCAGGACAGGTACGGAGATAGCTTGAGTCTGGGATCTTCCATTGCGGTAGACCGAAAAACATGGACACAAAAGGGCGATGTTTACGAAGGGATCATGTACGCTCTGCCTGGTAAGTCCTTATTCCTTCATTGGCCTAGATTCGGCCATTCGGAAGCCCGGTTTTTACATGAATTTGAAGAATCTGACTCGCCAATCTAGACCGAGGCTGGAATACAAACGGCACGCTTAACTTCCATGGCCGGGTCTACAAACTCCAACTCACCCTATCGCTCAAAAAATCCGCCACTGTCGAAAGTCCGTCCGGTCCCAACTTGCATATCACTTACCTTGACAGCATTCTTCTCCACGATCCCCGCGGTCAATTAATGACTGGCCTCGACGCCGATGCCAGCGGACCATATCTTAATTTCTCACAAGTCCCTGGGTATCCCATGTTCCCAGAGGTACCGTCGGCGAACTTCACTGGTGACGGCTTTGGTGGAAGTGGTAAAGGTGGTTACAAAATGTCACTGGATTCAGAAGGCCTTGCTCTCGGCGCCAATGGCACTTTCTGGATCAGTGATGAGTACGGGCCCTATATTTATCAATTCTCCGCCGAGGGTGATCTATTGCAGGCCATCCGTCCGCCAGATGCCTACATCCCTGTACGAAATGATTCAGTCAGCTTTAGTGCCGACAGTGCGCCTATCTATGACCCAGACTTCGAAGTGATTCCTTCGGACAATCCCACCGGTCGAGATAACAACCAAGTAAGCACAATTCCTTGCGTTCGGATGAATGTGTAGGCTAGTCCACTAATGTACCGCAGGGGTTTGAAGGTCTCACTATTTCTCCGGATAGAAAGAAACTTTATGCCCTAGTGCAGTCGGCACTTAACCAGGACGGCGGGTTGAAGAAGAAACAACGACGGCACGCTCGCTTCGCCGTTTACGACCTCACTGAATCCGGTCCTCAATATAGCGCCGAGTATGTCGTACCGCTGCCCTTTTACAATGACGGTGACAAGGTGGCTGCTCAGTCAGAAATCCATTACATCTCTGAAACACAGTTTCTGGTCCTGGCCCGTGACTCTAGCTCAGGCCGCGGCACAGACTCAACTGAAAGCGTATACCGACACGCCGACGTATTTGATATCTCCAATGCGACAAATATCAAATCCGCAAAAAATGACGGCTATAACGGTACTATTGCGCCAGGTGGAGCTCTCAACAGCGACATCACTCCGGCGCAATATTGTCCGTGGTTGGACTTTAATGTGAATAGCCAGCTCAACCGCTTTGGCGTACACAACGGTGGAGAGATAGATGCATGGCTTCTCAACGAGAAATGGGAGAGTTTGGCATTGTTGCCAGTCAATCTCAACGGCAAGGGCAATGAGGATGAGTATTTCCTCTTCTCGTTTAGTGACAATGACTTCATTACTCAGAATGGTAAGTTTTCCCATGTCCCTCATTCATAGTCTTGAGTTGACCATTAACTGTGAATAGGCTATATGAATTTCGGGCAATATCCGTACGCTGATGCTAGTGGATATGACCTCGATAACCAAGCCTTGGTGTTCAAGGTCAAGTTACCCAAAGGATCCAAACCCCTTGTATGAGACCCTCTTCATGATATTATTGATGCGTCGTTCCTTCGAAGGCGAAGCCAGTTGTACATATTTCATACGTGAGTTTACAAAAAGCGACTATACTGGATAGAGCTTCAAAAAATAAAATTCTATGTATATCATCTACAAATAACATATCTTCTCGTAATCAGGTTTCTATATAGGACGACAGGCTCTTATTGCATCTTACAGTAACGGAGGTTCTCCGAGCATCCTGTGGGCCCTGGCGAATCTTGGAGATGGCTTGCGGGGAAACCGGGGCTAGTCCGGGGTATGGCAGCTGATCGTTCGGACCAACTCCGACCAGCCAGCCTTTAAAACACCTCTTATCGCATTAAGCCAAGAATTATTTAACGGTTCGTTGTTAAAACATAGCCATTTAACAGTGTTCGTTGTTTTCATAGAGGGTCTGAGTGCTGACAGCTACTCACAACATGGGTCCTCCAAATCAAAACGTGGAAAGTGATCAGCATAATCTCGATATTGATGTCTTTCGAAGTAGGTTCCATTGAAATATCTAGGTTAATCAAACCCTGACATGTTTAATATTTTATTAGAGGAATCGGTACTTGCTCAATATATCCCCGGAGGATACTCGGCATCAAGATGTCTAAAACTCACTGGAAGATCCATGTCATATGCCATTTTTGGCTTTGCAGGATGTGCAATCCTTTTTTTCGGATATGATACTGCAGTTATGAGTCAAGTCAACAATAATCTTGATTACGAACGGGAAATGGGAGTTGCTGGTGGAAGCGATCGCGACGCAGCCGCCATTGGCGGATTAGTGAGTTTATGGTTTGGTGGCTTTGCGATCGGTAGGGAATGATATTCTTATTCCTTATTTTACTTCAAAATAGTCGTCTTCTTACACTTTTCTCACAAGGCGCCTTTGTGGTCGGTTATCTTGCTGATTCAATCGGCCGTCTGAAGACTATCCAACTGGGATGCCTCTGGGGCATTGTCGGAGCAGCACTACTCGCATCCGCTCAAAATATCACCTGGCTCGCATTTGCGCGTGTGATTAGTGGAATTGGGTGTGGTCATTTGAATACTACTGTTCCCGTGTGGACTTCAGAACTCGCTGATCCTCATCTTCGAGGCGCCTTTGTTGCTGTTCAATTTACCCTTGCAATGGTGGGATCGACGATGTAAGTATTATTACCCATTTTGCCAACGAAAATACACTTTTTTGATCAATCTGATACCTGGTGTTACATAAAGTGTTTACTGGATGGAGTTTGCCTGCCTCAAAACGCTCAGCGAGAGCTTCGCTTGGAGGTTTCCGCTCGGCTTCCAGATTATATTTCTTTTATTCATCCTCTTAGCAGCCCCATTCTATCCCGAGTCACCACGTTACTTAGCAATGATTGGGAAAACGAAAGAAGCGCACTCTGTTCTACGAAGCTGTCGAATCGACAACAACAATGAGGCCATTGAAATTGAAATGCGAGACATTGAGTATGCAATGCGTGTTGAGGCATCATCCACCTCCGTCAGCTTCTCCAGTATGCTGTTAAAGAAGGACAAACTTCACACGCGTCGGAGAGTGCTTCTCGGTGCTGGTATTCAAGTCATGCAAAAATGTACTGGTATCGATTTCATCTCCGTATATGCACCAAACATGTTTGCCCTGTCTGGATTCACAGGCGACAAGCCTGCTTTGCTCGCCGGTGGGAACTGGTTTGGATATGTTGCCGCCCTCGCTTTGTCGATCTATTTATGCGACCACGTTGGCCGACGCAAAATGATGCTCACCGGTTGTACGTTAATGGGCTTGGTGCTGATCGTAGGCGGTGTTTTGTCCCACGAGACAGTATCAAATACCAACACGAACCCGGCAAAGGCAAGCAAATTTGGAGCCGGCGTTGCTGCAGTATTGTACATCTATACATTCATATACGGCAGTACATGGCTCACGACGTGGTTCGTTAATAACCCATTTCTTATATTACGGCTGTCGCATGTCTCTAACATGAACTTTTTCTTGACAGCTGGGTGTATCCAACGGAGGTCTTTCCACTGGCAAGTCGTAGTAAAGGCGCTGCTTTAGCAACAGTGGCTTTTTCAATCGCCGGCGGAACTATAAATGAGATCATACCTTATCTGATCAACGCCATTGGTTTTTGGGTTTTTATCTTATTCGCTTTGGTAAATTTGGTCATGCTCATTCCCATATATCTATTCTATATAGGTGCGCCTCCTTTATTTCCCTCTGAATGCCGCTTGATATATTCATTGCACATAAAGTATCTGACAGCCTTGCAGAGACAGCAAACCGACCTCTGGAGGATCTCGACATTTTATTTTCAAGCAAGAGCCCGCTATCATGGAGGGCAGAGCGGGAGTTCATTGTCAAACTAAACGAACGCAGTGAGGAAATGGCTCGCATGGATATGAAAGGTGAAAAAGTAGAAGTGGAGGATGCTTAGTGATGTTACAAGTCTATACCTACATATACCGTTTGGAATTTTTTATTCGACATGGAGGAGGTGTCAATGGATATGTTTTTACAATAGTTGAAACATAAGTTGATACTCAAAGATTACCCCAATAAGACATATCGGGGACAAAGCCTCCGCCCCAATCATCAATGTTCCAATTGATCCATTCGTCACCTGCAGACGGCAATTGATTTTCTATGATACTTTGCATCCCGCCTCCATTTCCCAATGATATTCTTGACTGAATCTCGGGTGCTAGTACACGGTCCTGTAGATGTGCAACTTGGCGTGGAAATGGCAAGGGCCCAGGCGACACATTATGACCAAATTGGGAACCAAATGCCGAAGGTAATACTCCAGAAGATGCGTTGCTGCTGTCCACACAGTGTTGGCTAACTTCCATAGACAAAGGACGCGAGTTGGCGGGCCAATGTTGATCTAGATGGGACCTGATTATATCTATGCTGCGTTTTATGCCTGGTGTCTGTTTGACTTCCGTTTCTAGCATTCGTAGGGTGATAACAAGTCGGTCAGCAGCTTGTTGAGCAATGCTCTTGTCTTCGTGACGAATGAGTCGTACGTCAATGGTTGCAGCGGTGTACACACAATAAGAAATCAAATAACTTTGATACCGAAAGTTGAACAATCGGCCATACGCTCGGATAAGCTCGTTAACGTCGGCTGCCTCTTCTGTGCAAACTTCATGAGCCCTTAGAGCAAGAGGATGGTCTCGAAAATTGATGCGCCACTGCCACATAAAGAATGGCCGGAAAATCAGAATTAACATAGTGTGATATAATATACTGAATTGTGGAAATGTTAGTAAAAGACAAATGACAGCCACATGCAGGTAACAGGGACGTACTTGAGGCATAAAATATGAGGAGGTACGCAGGTGGTTAGGGTTGTAGGGTTTTTGATTCGAAGGCAATCGGGAAGACTTTGATGAAAAACACGTAGTCTTTCTTCAAGAGAAAAAATTGCATTGGGCTTGATATTATCAGCCTTTCCATTATAAACCACGTCATAGCTTTGGTCGATTATCTGAGCACCCCACGTTAGTGTTATTACAATCACTGTATCCATGTGATTGCGTTACCTCTGACAAGCGACAAAAGTGGATAAATGTTCGGGTGCTGTAGCATTTTGTGGCTGGAAATGTCTTGTCTGTGTCAAGCACACGCGGCGGTTGCCATATGTCCTCATCATCAGTGAGGTCATCTAAAACATTAGCATTTCAATTAGGAAAAGCAAGATTATTCTGGCTATTTTGTTTGTCACGTACATAGCGATGAAGGTGGATACGGGAGGGCGTTTAATGATGGCGGCCGCCCTAGACACAAACTGATTGATCTTTTGCATTGTTTGTTAAAAAAAAGTATAGACATGTTTGACGTTTTTCAACTTACTTGTCCCAAGCATAGACGGAAAGATATAACCGCTTGCGAACTTCTAAGTCATCTGGCTCGCATTCTTTTATCATCTTTCCCTTTTGAATATGTAGGCCAAGATCCGTAATCATTCGAATGGCCTGGGATTCGTTAGGGCAGATATAAAGTCAAATTGACAAAAGGCACCATACCATGCCAGTATACAACCAGCCTTCACTACTTTTCCCTATCGCGCACTGCCGACCACCAAGGATAAGAAGTCCTTGTATAGTTGGTACTTTTGGCTTATCGGCTTTCATCTCGTCGATTAGAAGTAACCGGGCCTTTTCGAGGAAAAATTCCCCTCGTTGAAACTGGAAAAACCTATGCTCATCGTCGGGCATGTGACGACAGGCATGAGCAAATATCACATTCAAAAGAAATGGGGAGAAATAAGGCCCGCCAAGCGCCATGTCGCAAAAAAAGCCTGCATTAAAAGTCAGATTGTATCTATTATTTGTGTCTTCGTTTGTATTCTGAAACATACACGGTCGATATACGCAATTGTGTAGAGGAGCTTGCCAAGTCCAGTACACATCAAGCAAAGTAGAGCATAGTTTTGGATCCATATCCGTATGGTCACGAAGATTAGAATGTGACATCCTTTCCCAAGACTTTTGAAAACGCGCATTGGACGTGTGCCACTTTCTATGATAGTGTTCTATTTCGGAGGTTTCGGGTCTATCCGCCTCCAAGTCTTTTCCTAGCTGATCTGTCTGCTCTGGAATCGGATGAAATCTTGAAGTAGCACCAAAGTATTGTTGCTGGTAGCGTAGTCAGCGACTATTCGGAACGAGACGGATAGCATTACCTTCCCATCTTCATCCACACTGAACTCGGCACCACCATCATAGCGCACAGAGTCGCTAGTGGAGGGCTCTTCGGAGCGAAGAAATGCCGGTGATTCAGGTGACGATACTTCTTGAGCTTGGTTTACATCAGAAACCAGAGCCGCAAGACGGATATCTCTCGCTTCGGAGTCCGCGATTGCCAGTTCTTTGATCTGGTGCTCAAGTTCTTGTACCCTAGCCTGAGAGTTTCGAAGTCTTTCGGACAGATGCCCGACAAAAGCAGAGCTTTCTTTGTAGATACAGTTCTCCTTTGACTTTGAGCAGTTGGTGCAGGCCGGATTTTTGCCGTCACATTTGATTTTTCTGCGTCGACATATGAGACATGAGAACCCGTACCTCCGACCTCTGTTTCGCTCTGAGGTCGAAAGAACGTCCTCCATGGTGGCAGCCGGATTTTGATGGCTGAATACGATGTAAAAACGAGGACTACAAACGACCAACAAGTTGGTTGCTTTATCTAGGCCCTGCGTCGGACTAAATAGCTTGCAGTTGTATTTTTGTGGGGAAGCGGGGATTCCCCCGCTGGGCTTGATTTGGATCAAGTTACATAACGTTTGAGCCGAACTATATTTTGTATTTATTTGCTATAGGTGTCAATTTATACTTATATTTCAGACTAGAGCCATTGGCAACTACAAGATAAAGCGAAAATTAGGGTGATCATCGCCAGACTGAGCAACATCCTCCGGCATCTCACCACTATCTACAACGCCGTACAATTCATCGCGCCGCTTGTTTTCACGGCTCATTAGAAACCTCAAAACCTGGACGAGGATAGCAGCAAAGAAGAGAAGTCCTGCACTTATCGCCATTCCTTTCACATAAAAAGGGCCCTCCTCGGAAGGGAAAAAGCGTGATCCGGCGATTGATCCGGTCTGTCCGATCATACCAAAGATTACCAAGCCAGCACCGCGCTTGGAAGCTGAGCCCTGGTTATCTGTTACCCAGGTAAAGGTCAGAGCAACTGCAGGGAAAACCCCGCCACAGATGAGATAGGTTGCAAAGTATCGTACTCCGCTAGTTTTCACGAGGGCTTGGACAAGAAACCCGGCTGCTCCAGTGATACTCAAAAAGCTGAGAAATATGGAGCGGTTCTTGAATTTATCAGAAAGGAAGCTTATTATGAGACAAATAAAGTAGGAAACGAGGTACGGAGGTGCAGAGAGGCCTTGTGATTGAACTGAAGAATAACCGATATCTTCGATGATGGTTGGTAAAAATGCAGGCAACGCAGCAAAGGCAGTCTGCAGTACCGAGAGTATTTAGAGCTGATTACTTAAATCAGATAATGTGAAGTGCTACTTACGTTTAAACAAAATGCTATGACTGCTTGAATATAGTTTTTGTAGTCATAGAAAGCGGTGGAAACTTGTCTGAAGTTCAGTTTTCCTTCCTCTTCATGCCCCCTCCCCTGTGTAGCACGAAGGGACACAATTTCGTTTTCTGTTTGGTTCAGGAATCGACAGTTACCTGGCGCTTTGGGGAGAAAAATATAGGCTACAGGAACCATCAATAAAGTGGGTATACCCTCTGAGCAAAGATTTAGAAATTTGCAATTTTTCAAACGCATAAAGCAGAAACGTGGAACACTGACCGATAACGAAGAGCAATTTCCATGAAGACAGTGAAGTTTCTCCGTGAACAATTCCATATGCCATGGCAGACGCGAAGCAATTGGCAATTGGCGAAAATGAGATGAAAAGGCCATACCTAAAGGCCATCTCGGAGCGATGATAAAAAAACGAGAGAAACAATGCAACTCCGGGAGCAAACCCAGCTTCGAATAGTCCAAGAAGACATCTCAATGCCATTAATCCAGCAAAATTCGTTGTCGTAGCCTGTAATATACTCGTCACACCCCAGCCAAGAGCCATAAGGGCGACCCATGCCTATCCAATGTCAGCGTCAGCCCAGTTTCAGAATTAACCAACAAGAGCTATTCCTTACAGGAAGTGAAACAACTTTCCACAGAAGGATGAACCACTGAAATGCAATATAAGCCAGATAATATGCAGTTATTATCCAAGAATATTGATTGGAAGTAATGCCCCAGCCACTGCCCATTCCGGCCGTGTACGCATTTCCAATATTTCCACGGTCGATATAAGACAACATGTATATAAATCCAAGTCTGATTTCCATTAGAAGATTATATTTCAAAAAAAAAAAAAGAAAAAGAAAAAAAAAGATCTTATAAAGATTTCATACAGCGGGATTAGATTCCAATCCAGTTTTCGAAGAGCCTTGGTCTTTTGTGCATCCGAATATCCTGCAAGCGGATCGTTGGCAATGGCGTTCTCGATATTTTTGGAATCATGCTTGCAATCTTCCATTGTGAACTGGGCTTGTTTATCAATATGTGAACCAGCGATAAGTAAAAATTAACATAGAACATTCAATTTCTCGGTTGATACTAAGTGGTATAGAAAACGCATGCAGTATCAATTGATATGAAATTGGCGATGCGGCGCGTTGTCCTGGTCAATATATCCGCCAGCAGTATTGGATTCGACCGAGAGTTACAAATCGTGTCTGTCGGTAATAAGTGCATCAGTTGATATCTAGCATGCAGTACTGACGGCTTAGCATTCCGTAGTAAGGCATGCGGGGTTCGGCATGATGGCGAGAGCCTATGACTATCGCGGAATCATACCGTTGTTGTGTGAAGAACGAAGCAGAGTATCAGACGCTGGGTCAATCCTGAAATGATGGCTGTCTAATGTTTATACATATACCCAAAGACAACTTGAAAATAGAGACGGTGGAAGGATACATTCATTCAAGTTGTTCACAATTATAACAAAACTCCAAGATGTTGTGTTTATTCTATAGGACAGTGACAAATTTCCCAAATCCAAATTCTCATATGTAAATCGCAAACAGTTCATCAAAATATGGCAGTCGCATTGGGAGGGCTTGCAACTCCAGCAGGGAGATGAATTGGCTGGCTTGTCAACATAAATGACCAACGCCCAAGCTGTTTACAAGTCTCACTGAGTTCTTCTAAATCCCAGGTTTCTCCGATAGGCATCCCCCATCCGCTAAGAAACACCTATAAAAAAAGTCAGGATTTAATTAATCTTCTATTTTTCACGGAATGATCATCAAGCAGTCGTACCTCATGCATGCTGACCCCCCAAGGTTTTGAAGACGGCCATGCCTCGTAGGCAGCGGTGTCGGTAGCTACAGCTGCAAATTCCTGGTCCCAGTGCCAACGGATTGCGTCCTCAGTTGCTTCAATCCCACAAGATGCTCTATTTTCACGACCTCCAAGATCGATCTTTTCCGCATCGGTGAGTTTGTTGTAAGCCGCTGTCCAACCGGTCCGAATCAAAAGTATATCCCCTCTGCGAAAGCTCACTCGCTGTTCCCTGGCGACTTCCAGCAGTTGATGAAGGGGTATTATTTGGTTCGTAAATGGACTGTGAGGGAGTTTCTTATCCATGGAATAGGAGTACCAGTCAAGAAGCACACCTCGAGTGACTATTGGGTGAGATGCAAGGTCTGAGGATTGTGTCAGATCTAAATGTACATGTAATACAGGAACTAAAACATAGATAGAGTAGGAAATAACTCACTTTGTATACCAATTTTGTTTGTTGCTTTCTCACCGGATATATCGTCTTGGACAACACCGTTATAAAATTGTTTCGTATCCGAATAAGGATAATGCCGCAGCCCGTCCCAGTGACTGGAACTCTGAGTGTTGAAATCTAACTAAATGCCAATTAATAGGCATTCTCCCATACTGATCCAAATCTTATCTTACCTCATCATCATTTGCGTATCCTTTAGCAATGATAGTGTGAGAACAAGGTTTCCTGCGCGGATTCATAGGTTTCAATGGAACATTGATCGGCAAGCTATTGAATCCCATATTAACTATACAATCTAATAATATACTTTGGCCAAAGTTTTTCATACTTCAAGCTGATCGCTTTGCCAATCTTCACTTCGGCGGCGGAGGCTCGGGTTACATCTTCAGTAATCAAGTTCAATGTCCCAAGCTCATCATCGCCACCCCACAGAGTCCAGGCTGACCCTTTTGGGTCTCCCCTTCTTAAAGGCAGCTCGTCAAATGCCGGTCGCTTCATATTAGCCAGGACAGGTGTTATTTCGCAAATCGGAGTTTTAAGCTCCTCGGGTTGATTATTCTTTCTCGTGAGTCGACTGAATTGGAAAGGAAATAGCCGTGCCAAAGCCATGATGGACTTGACGTTGTTGGACTATGAAAGGGAAAATATTTCTCGGCACTGTTGACCCTCGGTCCGGAGGAAGCCCGTCAAGAGGACAAGACTCGTAATATCAAACTTTTAACTCCAGCGGCTCCTATTGTAGCTTTAGAAAAAGCTGAGTATTTTTACTTCTTTTCACGGCTTAATGTTGGCTATCCTGCGCAACTTTGCGGGGCATGCTTGTATCACTCGGTATGATGCCGGCCTCCGGCTATCGGCATCAATCCGAGGGACCTCAAAGCGGGGCATTGGGTGCCGGACATTTTGCGGCACAGACTATGAAATAAAGTTGATAAAATTTTGCTATATGACATGTCTCTTTCCCGAGAGTGATGGAACTTGAGAGTTCTTTGATGAAATAAAGCACAATGTCGTCCGAATTCAGCATCCTTACTCCAAATGCCATGCTCGGCTATGGATACAGAGCCGAGCATTTCTGGTATGGCATTGAGAAATATTCGCCAAAGGCTATTATTGTCGATTCTGGTTCGACAGACGGCGGTCCATACAAGCTTGGCTTGAACAAAATGACATGCGGGCGAGAATCATACATAAGGGACCTGCGGCCGATGCTCCAGGCGTGTTTCTATAAGAAGATAAAAGTATTAATCGGATCAGTTGGTGGTGATGGCAGTGACAAGCATGTCCAAGAGATGTTCGACATGGTTCGTGAAATTTCCCAAGACGAAGGGTTTTCATTTAAAGTTGCAACTATCGCTGCCGGATTCGATAAAACTATGATCAAAGATCGAATAATCAATGGGAAAGTTGGTCCATGCGGTCCAGTGGAAGACCTGACAGTGGATAGCGTAGACAGGGCAATTGACATTGTCGGCCAGATGGGTGCAGAGCCGTGAGCATCGTTTCATTCCCGCGTTTCGCTTGAGACACTGACGGACTATTTCGAGTTATAGATATCTGAAAGCCCTTGAACACAACCCAGACATCATCCTCGGCGGACGTTCGTATGATCCGGCACCATTTGCTGCCTTTTCCATTTACCATGGAGTCCAACCAGGGGTGGCGTGGCATATGGGGAAAATCATGGAATGCGGTGGCATTTGTGCTGTTCCTAAAGGGCGATCAATGGTTGCCACTATGCGGAGTGACTCTTTCGACTTGACACCTCTATCGCCTAAAGAACGGTGCACACCAATCTCAGTCGCTGCCCATACATTATATGAGAAGACACGTCCAGATCGACTCCCTGGTCCTGGAGGTGTTTTGCTACTAGAGAATGCCTCATATGAGCAACTAACCGAGAAAACGGTGCGCGTTCGAGGCGCCAAGTTCGAACCAACCCCAGTCTACCAAGTGAAACTGGAAGGTGTTGAGAAGCTAGGATACCGTACAATATTCATCGGGGGTATTCGGGACCCTATCCTCATAAGCCAGATTGACGAGTTTCTAGCCGATGTTCGTGCTTATACTCAAAATCTGTTCCCACAGCTCGACCAGTCTCCTCAATGTCGCCTAATATTTCATTTCTATGGCCGCAATGGTACAATGGGACCATTAGAGCCTACCTCAACTACAGCACACGAGCTAGGTATACTAGGAGAGGTTGTTGCACCTTCGCAGGATGTATCATACACGATCGCCAATAATGCCCGTGCGTCCATCCTGCATATGCCTTATAAGAACCAAGTGGCCACGACTGGAAATTTCGCCTCCCCACTATCACCACATGAGACAGCTGCTGGGCCTGTGTTCAGATTCAACGTGTACCATTTAGTGGATTTAAAAGACGGGGAAGAAGTAACGCTGTTTCCGATCCATTTGGTTTCTATCGACCATCCTCCAAAAAACGGCCTGGTCCCCGAAGTCACTGAGGCCCAGAGACAACAACTAGCTTCAGAGACATTGGAGCCATTGGTTTTCAAAAATTTCCCGGAAGAAGAGTGTCAAATGTTGGACATTGCGAGAATTATTCGCTCAAAGAACTCCGGCCCCTTTGAGCTAACGCTCGATATCATGTTTGACTCTATAAACGCATACAATCGAGTCGAGAGGGCTAATGTATTGACAAATGAGCGGATACAACAACTATATCATTTGAAGCCATCCGATATAATTACAAACATGTTCTTCGAACCAGCTTTGGCTTGGAAATGCACGATTCGTCGGCCATGGGAACAAGGAACTGTCGGTGAACGAGATACACTTGGAACACAGCAGCATGCTCCGCTATTAACTATCAAGGTACCAAGAGATGGCACATCACCGACTGGAAATCACCTGAAAGCGCCCAATGCCAATTTTCAAGATCGTTCGAACTTCTCCGCCAAAGACAGTGTTGACTACATATGGAAGGAACTGGGACTACCTGTTGAGTCTCTTAATGCTCTCGAGTTTTCTGGCAGTGGGAATGGTTTACCGTCTTCGTTCAAGCTTGGCCATCTAGCTCAAGCATCAATCGGTCTATCTGCTCTTCTTGCAGCGCAAATATATGCACATAGAAGCGGTATTCCGATACCTACTGTGACTGTTCCCCTTGATCACGCGGCGATTGAATTCAAATCAGAACGGTTGTACACATTGGCTAACCAGCCTACTCCATCACCGTGGGGACCTATTGGAGGACTGCACAAAACCTCAGACGGATATGTTCGTGTACACGACTCATTTCCTAATCACCGTGATGGAGCAAGAGCTTTATTGGGATGCCCTCCAGACGCTACTCGGGAAGACTTGGGCACCAGCATCTCATCCTGGCGCTCAGTAGATCTGGAATCAGCAGCTTTTGATTCAAACATAGTAATGTCGGCATTGCGAAGCTACAAGGAATGGGATGTACTTCCGCAGGCACGTGCCATCGCAGACTTTCCGATTTTGCTCCGAAAACTAAGTGATGGACCGGTTGGATTACCCAAGGAGATGCTTAATGCGAACCCAGACAAGTGTCTTCGGGGTCTTCGTGTCTTGGAGCTGTCTAGAGTGATCGCAGCCCCACTGGCAGGGAAGACTTTGGCTGTACATGGGGCAGACGTTCTGTGGGTGACAAGCCCAAATCTTCCAGACCTGCCAGCAATCGATCGAGAGTTTGGTAGAGGGAAACGAACGATTCAATTGGACCTGACATCAGAAGTTGATAGGGATAATTTAAGCACCCTCTTGGATGATGCTCATGTGTTTATTCAGGGATTTAGGCCGGGAAGTTTGGCATCGAGAGGATTGTCTCCCGAAGAACTCGCCAAAAGGTCTGATGGCCGTAACATAATTTGTGCCAATATGTCTGCATACGGCCCTCATGGCCCTTGGGCTACAAAACGCGGTTTCGACTCACTCATGCAAACGTGTTCCGGCATGAACGTTTCCGAGGCCGAGCATTTTGGCGCAGGCGAAGCTGCACGTCCAACACCATGCCAGGTACTCGATCACGCCAGTGGGTATTTTCTCTCCGCGGGTATCTTAGCTGCTTTGCATAAGCAGGTGACTGAAGGTGGATCGTGGGAGGTTAATGTATCTCTGGCTGGTGTTATGAAATATCTCCGGTCTCTAGGGCAGCTCGAAGGCCGTACGGGATTTGCAGTGAAAGACTACACGTGCACTGCCGATGTACCAAGTGAGTACTTGGAAAAGAGATCTACAGGATTTGGAGATCTTGTTGCAGTGCGGCATTCTGCTGCTATTAGTGGAATCAATGTTGGATGGGATATCATGCCCAAGCCATTGGGGTCAGACGAAAAGAAATGGTTGTAATATACGTATGTCGCGCTTCAAATGTTCATTTTATCTCCAATTTATTTAGTTAGTTACTCTTCTATACTTAAATTTTACCTATTGAAATAACTTATAAAACTTATAATTTATCTATGAGAGACCACAGTTTAGAGAAGATAAACTCCTGAGGATTTTTCACAAGTACTTCTGATAAATTCATCTAACAATAAAGGAAAAATTCGCCTACTCTAGACAACAAACACAGCGGTTGGAGCCGATGAAGCTCCGCTATCCCAGGAGCCTGAAATTCCCCGGAATAATCCCGATTACCCCGTGGGGGAGGAGACTCGGTAAGATGCCGAAGCAACACGCAACCCCCGAGATGGCTGCTCATTTAACTAGCGGTGTTAAATGCCCAGTAGACCATTCACATGTGAACCCTTTTCCCCTTTCTTTATATCGACAAAATTTCGAAATGGACGAAAAGGGTGAGCAGTGCGTTGCCCTCGAGAATACTGATGCGCGACCTACGCTGCCTTTTACTGAAGAGGAGAAGCATAAGGTCGTGCGCAAGCTGGATCTCCACCTACTACCTCTCTGTTTTGTCCTTTACACGTTTTCTGTCCTGGACGTAAGTGACAAATATCTCGGCCGCAGCCATTCATTACTCGGGCTAATTAGAATCTCTTTCCAGCGCTCGAACTTAGGAAATGCAAAGACTATCGGACTTGAAGATGACATCGACCTTGTTGGGAACCGCTACGAGTGGCTGGGAAATATTTTCTACATTGCATATATTATATTTCAATTCACAACTCTTGGGTGGAAAATATTCAAACCTCACATATGGGTATCCGCAGTTGTCATTTTTTGGGGAGTGGTAAGCACACTCCAAGCCACAGCGACAAGCTGGCCTGGCTTGATGGCATGTCGGTTCTTCCTCGGATGTGCAGAGACAATGTTTGGACCGGGCATTCCTCTGTACTTCTCTTTCTTCTACCCCCGAGAGATGCTCGGAAGACGATTTGGAATTTTCTTGTCTGGAGCAGCATTGGCAAATGTATATGGAGGTGTCTTAGCCTACGGGCTAGGTCATGCTAGGTCCAGCATAAGCTCTTGGAAGTTCTTGTTCATTATTGAAGGAATTCCCACAGTCCTTTTAGCAGGAATTTCGTTTTTCTTCTTGCCAGATTCGCCCACAACGGCTCGCTTCCTGAATGATAGAGAGAGGGAGGTGGCTCGGCAGATTGCTGGCTCCCAACCAGATGACCACCACCACGAGGGTCTTCAGCTTGGTCAAGTTGGTGAAGCATTTTTAGACTACAAAAGTGAGTTTCTGCGATATTATTAATTTACAATGATAGGAATTCAGCTCACAGGTGAATAGATTATCTTTTTGCGATCATGAATTTCAGCAACAACGTGAGCTTTGCTTCTTTGCCTCTTTTTCTTCCGACTATCGTTTCCGAGATGGGAAGCTTTACAACAGTGGAGGCAAATGGCCTTGTAGCGCCACCTTACTTCTTATGTTTCATTCTCATGATAGTGTTTTCTTGGCTTTCGGACCGAATGCGACTTCGAGGTCCCTTCGCAGCGCTGTTTTCCTTGCTCTCGGCGATTGGTTTTATTTTGCTAGGAACAACAGAGTCTGTCACTTCGAGGTATATCGGAACCTTCCTTGCTGTGCTCGTTTTTGTGACGACTTCCATTGTTCTTATATGGACAGCAAATACCAACACAACTAGCTCTAAACGTGCTGGTGGACTCTGGATTATTATGACTCTGGGACAATGCGGACCTCTTCTGGGTACAAACATGTTTCCATCGAGCCAAGCACCGCTGTATCGCACAGGGTCATGGGTATGCTGTGCATTCCAGTTGCTGTCAGCGGCTGCAGCAGCAACGCAGAGCATATTACTTTGGCTGGAAAACAGAAAGATGGATCGCCTACACGGCCCACTAGAGGAACTGGACATTGATCCACAAACCGAGGATGATTCCATTCCGCGGTATCGCTACATAATTTGATGTTTGCATATCTATGCTACAAGGGTGATTATCCATATGCAGCTGGAGTGTTCACGTCGATTATTCAAATTCCACACTGCACATAAATTACGGATCTTATGGCAATGCCTCAAGTGCTGCTATTATAATTAAGTTCATCATAATTCCTTTTTTTACAATGCTAGTGATTTGATCTTTAAAACTACCGCATCTTTTCTAGTATAATTAGACACGTCTTCAAGACAGTATATCAGGAAGGACTACTAGAAACTCATTTTCGGCCCTCTCTTGGTGTATCAATGGATCGAAAATCATTTATCATGTCTGAGCTTAGCTAATTTATTTGCCTGGTGACTTTCACCACTACTTTTCCTTTTGCTAAACAGTTTGTCCAGTGTCTGTTGCCCTTTTTCCTTTTTGCTCTCCTTCACCCTCTCACTCGCCAAGACTGGTGGAAGCCCTTGGATTCTTCTTTTAGCATCTTCAAGAAGGTCAATCTCCTGCTCTCGTTGGCCTTTGACAGTGGGTATAGACCACGAGGTTTCTGATGCAGACTTGTGGGCCAGCTTGTATTTGGAACCAACAAGATGAGTCTCATAAGTGTTCTCATCTATCTTTTCTACATACTGCCGCTCCGAAAAAATACGGTAAGCTAAAGCGCCAACAAAAAAAAAGAAAAAAAAAAATTTACAGTACTCACCTGGTGAGCAACAATGTACCAGTGATATTGGGCACCAACAGGCACGCCGCTCCCTTTCGGTGCTCTTCTAACCCGTCGCTTCGTCACTTGGTAGTCGATATTCCACAAGTCGGGTTCAATCTTGGTCTCCTTCCAGAGTCCTTGGTCGTAGTTCCATGAATGTGAAGATCCCACCGTCATGCCTGAGTATACCTGGCCATTGAACGTCTTTAGTGCGTTATAACCGCCTCCACCGACTTCATAGAGTTGACGCTGTCTCTCTTTATTTGAGCTTGACGATGCATCTGATGTGCCGATACTATCTTCTGAAAATGCGAATACTTCTTCTTCCCCCTCTTCATCTTTGCTTTGGCCTCTATCACTCTCGGAATGTATTTCGGAAGACTTTGTTGGAGCGCAAGGCGTGATTCTTTTAGACCTGGGCGGCATTTCTTAATTAATTTCACCGATTTTTGTCTTCAGTTTAAGTATATCAAAATGATAGCACCAATCGCATAGTATCTTTTACTGCATAAATAAGAACAAGATATTAAAATGTGACGTCATCGCTAGTCACTACACATGTGCGTACGGAGAAATTGACCGCAGTCAAGGTGAATAGTAGATATATACTCCGAAGCACTGAAATAAGACCGGGAACGTCACTATAGAATTGAAATAGGAAGAGGCATAAGCGTGGAATAAAATTCTTATAGTACAGCTATTGAGATTTGTATAGAACATGATATATCCTTGTTCCGAGTTTTAAGCGCGTTACAGTTTCACAATGAGTTTTGTTCCACTCACAGTCTTAACCTGGTCCATGACATCGGCAATTTCTGCCAAAGAATTTCCCACTATATTGACTGGCAACGGTACCTGGTACTTTCCGCTCTCGATCAAGTCGGTCAATGCAGGAATAACGTGCTCTCCGCCATCTATTTGCAGGAGGATCCTTCCATCCACCTCGAATTTTGTGACACCTTCTGAAACAGAAACATCGATGCCGCTGATAACAAAAGAGTACTTTTTAGATCCTGAAGGGTCGAAGGAATCGCAAATATCGGTTTGCGTGGCACCAGCAGCCACACAATCAATGATCATGTCGACGCCGGCAGCCTCGGGCGATGCAGCCTTGATTGACGACACTAATTCTGGGCTGCGGTAGTTGAATACTTGAGTCGCACCTAGAGAGAGTAATTGGGCCTCGTTGCGAGGGGAACTTGTTGCAAATATGGGCATTGAGGGGTATACCAGTCGGAGAAGTTGGATCGCGTTCGCGCCAATCGAGGAACTGCCACCCAAGATGAGAACAGACGTGGGAGCACGTTTGGATTCAGACCCCTTGAGACCTGGAATTGGAAGGTCTAAACCTAGACAATGGATAGCACAGACAGCCGTTACGTAGCAAACTCTGTATTTCATTCTGCGGTTAGTAGGTCGCATATTGATAGCAGAACATGCAGTCAAGATACTAACGGTAACGAGGCAGCCTGCTCGAGCCTGATATTGCTAGGCTTCTTAGCAACATAGTTTGCTGGCATGACGAGATGCTCCTGGTAAGCACCACCCCAGTCCTCGCTGTGTGCCATTCCGACCTCCCATGCCGTCACCTCGTCTCCAGGTTGAAGATGCTTGATGTCCGAGCCGACGGCCTCAATCACGCCAGCGCCTTCGACACCTAGAACGTGTGGCCAGCTGTCAATGAACAGGCCGGAGTCGCGCTGCTTCCAGTCCAAACCATTCAGACCGACAAATTCCTGGCGGATAAGCACCTGATCCGGCTTTACACTGGGCTTAGGAACTTGTACGACTTGAAATGGGCCGCCCTTCTGCATGCATTGCAGTTGCGCAGTTGTTTCTCCGGATGTGGATGCCATGTTTCAATGCGGTTGCGTGGAGGTAGTCTCAATCGTGCTGATAATCTCAAGTGTGTTTGCTTAGTCGAACGTATTTGTTATCTTGATATTGATAGAGTTGATATCGGCATGGAAACAGGGGGATTCTACCCTTTATGTAGTTTTTGTCAATTGAACGTGTGGCCGAAGAAGTTCTTGAGCCATTTACTGAAAGACCGAAAGAGGAGGCAATCTCCGACCCTAATCGCAGGTGGAAATCGACCATAAACCCGACAAGCAACAGTTGCCTGCATCCTCATCGCGTTGGCGTCGGCCGACATAGCGACCAAGTGATTGTTGATAAATTGAAGAGTGTTTCTGCTTTTGCTAACACCGGCCAACGTGCTTAAGTCCGAAGATCAGCAGTAAGCAGCGCTGGAAACAGTTAGCGGCGGCCGAAAGACGCTGATCCGCCTGGTTGTGTCATCTTGATCTTCTATTATTTTGTTTCTCCTCGTCAGCTTTATTTTCGCACCTGCACTGAGATAGAGGATCAGCCACGCAACAGGTATAGCCATCCGAGAGTCCGATTTGCTATGTATCAGGATGCCCGAAACACGCCCGAAGACCCCCCGTGCCAAGTTCGTCTGCCACGCCTGCAACGTGCGGAAAAAAGCGTGCAATAAGGCTCTCCCAGCGTGCAGCTTCTGTGCAGCTCGCAATATTCAATGTAGATACGATGTGACGGCTCTCAGTAAGAAGGGTCAGCGGAAATACAACCCCGGGAGGAACTTTATAGCCCTTGAGCCTCCTTCGCCTCCTTGGTCTGCTTCGGCCTTGGGGACAAGTATTTCTTCTTTTATTCCTATACTTGAGGCTACTGCGCAAGAACCCACCGAGATTCACTCCATTGGCAGATCTATCAAACAGCAAGTGTTGAGCGTTTTCAAGCTTGCCGGCCGAACGCCGGAAGATTTTAGCGACTACTACTTTGAAACATTCCACCAAGCATACCCAATAGTTTCCCCCGAGCTCTTCAAGCGGGTGTTGACGCAATACTCGAGGCCAAACGATGTTCCGCCAACTGATATTTCCATTCTTCTTCTAGCCATGTGTGTCGTCACAGCTCTACCATGCCTACACCGGCCACTGCAGCTGTCATCTGCGAGTCGTGAGTGGCTATATGCAACTACTAAATCGCTCTTTGCCCAAGCGCATGCTACGGTATCCAATTCACTTCCTCTCGTCCAGGCGGCATTCCTCATCGCCGTCTGCGAATATGCCTGTGCCCGCCCCCAAGCGGCCCATGTCTCTATAAACACCTGTCATCTGTTGGCAGAAACTCTTGGGATCGAAAAAGTGGCACTGGATACGCCGAAACCTCCAAAGGATTTCTTTGAAACCCAGCAGGTAGAGATTGAAAGAAGAAATCTTGCTTCAGCAATTGGAACACTTGAAAGGTATGGATATAGCATAGACATCCGTATACCTTTAAGTTAATCGATTAATAGGGTCATCTTAATTGAACTCGACTTCATCAAATCACCACCACGAACAGAATGCCCTGATATGCAGTCCTGGGTCCCCTTGCAACTACCGTTGACATATAGTCCTGAATTGGAACCGCCGCTATCACCAGCGTCATCGAATGTTAGCCCAACAGATGACGACCTTTTTGAATGTCAGGCACGGGTCATCGCGTTGCTTGATCATATCTTACGTACTACACATTCTGTGTCTGAATCGAACAAGGGCAATGTATTATCGGAGCTTATCAGCCTGGATGTCAAGCTTCGCCATTTCTTGGGAGTAATGATGTTTGAAAGCAGCAAGAAGCAGAACTCCTTGTGTGCCCCGGTGGCTCTTAGTATCAGGTATGAAGGACTGAGGGTGGGATATCTAGACCAATACTGATGTGCGAAATTTTTAGGTGCCTGTTTTTACTACACCGCACTACTCTCCGTATTCTTCCAACCGGTGACAACGAAAGAGATCATCAAGCAAAGACAATATCCGAAGCTGCTCTCGGCACTGCCTGTGAGATGGTTTCGGACGCTATGATGATGAGCGCCACGAATAAAACCATGCCTATTACCTGTTATTACAATCTTCGGGCTACAGTAAAGTGGCTTCAAGAGCGGGAGGATTATACCAATGATGAAACGCTATCAGTTCGCTTAGAAGCCTTATTACAGTCTGAAAAAGCATACCTGGGGAAATCAGTGTTCTGATAAAAAGCCAAAGTTTTCTGTATATAATTCAAGCTCTCCACTTTAATAACTACCCCATTGCTGGCCCGCAATAGCCAGTGAGATTAATTACATTGATATAATCAATTTCTTAGCACTGACACCCTTTGCTAGCAAATTAACTCCCTGCTGGACATCTTCCAATCCCCTTCCCACGATTTCTGGCTGTGGCAGATACTTGATTTTGGTTTCCTCCATGCCGTTGTTGAGCCACTCCCACACAGGGCGCGTGAAAGAATTGTTTTCGATGTCCGTGGTGAAATTTGTCACGATCGTCACTCCTCTAGATGCCTTCTGCTCTGCTCCAGGCATCACCGAAGCTACTAATTTTATCCCACCGCTTCGGTCAATAATCTCACACAAGGAACCCAAGACGGCTTCGCTGTTGATAGCACTGAAAGCTCCCACAACATCCTTATCTTGCAGGTATTTGACAATGTTGTTCACGACTGTTGGGTCGTTCTGATCAAAACATACACTAGCTCCGAGGTGCTTGACCATCTCATGATTTTTTGAGCTCGCCACACCGATAACCTCATATCCAGCGTGGGTGGCCAATTGCACACCACAAGCGCCGACGCTGCTGCTAGCACCCCAGATCAATACTGTCTGTTTCTTTTGGGACGTTTTTTCTTCGCTAGAAGGAAGATTCAAGTTTAGCGTCTTGTCGGAGAACAGACAGCTAGCAGCGGTATTCATTCCCAGCGGCAACACGGCCGCATCTTCGTATTCAACGCCTTTGGGTATCTTGGCAATGAAGGGCGCTTTCAGGACGACATACTCCTGAAACCCAGAGTAACAGTAGTTCCCATCACGGAGTTGCAAACAAGCGGCAGAACCAATGACACGGTCACCCACTTGATACGTATCGGTAAGAGAATCATCGACCTCTACTACCTCTCCAGCAACATCACAGCCGAGAATGGCAGGGTATTGGGTCAATAGTACTCCCAATTGTTGGACAAGAACATCCGCTGGGTTCAAAGCCATAGCCTTTGTGCGAATCACGAGTTCGTTGGCAACGGGAGGAGTGTAAGGGGCAACATCGACGACATTGACTGGTGACTGCTTGGCAGTGAGCCAGGAGGCGCGGTTGGTAGGAGACATCGCGTATGATCAACAAAGTATGTTTGAGCGTAGAAGAATTCCAAGTAGTGAAGGGAATAATCACGTCTTTTATACGTGAGCCTCTTGGTACCTGACACTGCCATCTCTCCGGTATCCCCGATATCACCGTGAAAATAATGATTTGCCGTGGATATCTGGGTCTGTTTGTAACGTGGAGGTTTACTGTGTATAGTGATGCTCTTTTACCCTTTCGAGCGATACGAGCTGGATTAGTGCTAGCGTAGTTACTAGCGCCAAACAATGCTGTGACAGAATATTACACATTATTTTCGTGTTTTGCAGGCTCCTAATTAACACGGGCGTATTTTCGATACACACAAGCATCGTGATGTTTACCAGTGTTGACCGAGCTTTCTGCTGAGTTAGCAAAGTAATAAAAGCTATGGCTGTATATTACCAAATATCATGTGTTCATTATTTCAACATTTGAAGTCTCTACTACTTGGAGCATTGGTTGATACGCCTCGACTACATATGTAAACAGCCAGTCATTTAAACCTAGATACTGGGCAGTTATTCTCCGTCGGCGAATCTGAAACTTTCCATTATTGATAAAAGAGGATTTTTGCTGCGAGGACAGGAACATTGGTGCTTTATCATCTACAAGGCCCAGAATGCCAGCTAATGTGAAGATTTTCAATGCTGTCTCCTCATGCAGAAAGATAGGGTCTAGTTTATTTTCACACAAATACCAACCACCATCCTTTCTTGTGCCTTATTTTTGAATGACTTACCTGTATAGATTTATGGTGTCAAATATTCCATACTCAAGAGAGTTACTATGGAATGTAAAATAATCATCTGGGTTTACGGGCCACGAGCCTCTTGAGGATAGCCATTCTATCTAACCACAACGAGCGGCGGCTCAAAATTCTTCAGAACAAAGGCAGTTTGTTTGAAGAGAATCAATTCTTCTTTGTGTCGCACGTGACACAATATGGCCTGAGGCGGGCAAACCATGGCAACAAAAAGCACGCCTCTTTGTTCTTCCTCGCTTACCCCAGACTCACCTCGAAAACACTGTGCGACCGCAAATACACTCGTTTCAATCAACGCTCGCTCCTCTCTAAGATGTCGCCTGACGAGTTTTTCCACGTGGTGGAGTCGTTCACTATCAAGCATGAAAACTTGCAGGAGGTTTGAAGACCCTATTCTTCTACAGTGACCGTTTGTTGACATATAGCGTCTCAGTTTTATAAGGCCGTCAAGTCATTGGTCATGAAGCTCGAGAAAAACGACCCAGACGTTGAGCATATTTACGCCCTTCACACAGAGACAAAGAAAGACCTAGACCACGTGGTCCTCGTTGCAAAGTATGGCCTTGGGTTCTTTGGAATTACAAGTAGTGGCGCTGACAAGGTGTTTAACAAAAGGTTCTTCGACAAGGATGCCATGTATCGTGTTCGTCACTCTCCACCCTTCGTTGAAATGTCCAAGAAAATCGAACCTCTGTTGGAAGAACCATCCGAAGTCAAGTATGGCCGAGCCGTGCTTGGATTTGAAACCCGTCTTCGTTGAATTGGCTCACTTTGACCTTCTCGAGCGATGAAAGGTGGTACGCCTTCATGGAAACATCACAAAAATTTTCTTTTTAGAGAGTTCAAAAAATACTAGACCACAGATGCGGGGTGCATCTGGGGAATTACGATAGCGGCTGCCTATTCATATCTTGTATCAATACTACAACTCCCATTGATCATACCTCAGCATATCACGAATAAAAAGCTCATGACCTTTTTTAACTATCCATAATGCGAGATATACGTGGAATATACAGGCTTCAAATAAAGATGAGGTAAAGACATCTTGGCATTATGAAAGACTTGATCTGGTCCATGCGTCCTATATGTCGAGCCTAAACCCATTTCACAGTGTTCAAATGCCGTAAATAAATAGGACATGGGCTTTAAAGCTTATTTCTACCAAAATATATTCCTAAATATATGATCAATTGATCAATAGAAGATGTTTTTATCAATTTATAGTACCAGCTTTCCGTCGGCTGCTATAATGTTGTAGATTTATATACTGGCCAAGCCATCAACTCGCTGTATGATGACACTGTCATATTTCCACTTCAAAATCCCGTTATTTTTAAACCGTCGATTTATAACACAGAGTAAGCATGAAAGTATTTTGAAATCCTATAAGCTGGATTAAGCGCCTTTCGAAATCAAATTCCGCACGGCATGTTGTACGGCAACTTCATAGCCAAACGTCCCAAGTCCGATGATACAGGCAGCCGCCTTGTCCGAGAAATAGCTATGGTGTCGCCAGCTCTCTCGTGCGTGGACATTGGAGATGTGTACTTCAATGAAGGGGATCGCCACGCCCAAAAGCGCATCGCGCAGCGCAACACTAGTATGCGTGAAAGCAGCCGGGTTAATGATGATGACGTCAACTTTGGTGCGAGCCTCATGAATCCGGTCAATTAGGTGGCCTTCATGGTTGCTCTGGAAGCTTTCTAGCTGCACTCCATGCTGAGTGGCGAGGTCGCGACAGGTGTTTTCAACGTCCTGCAGAGTGGCGGAGCCATAGATTTGCGGCTCTCGCAAGCCGAGCAGGTTCAGATTGGGGCCGTTGATGAGAAGGATGGAAGGCATGCTGATGATATTTGTAGGAGTATATTTTTTTTGTTGGTGGTTTTAGTATTCAGTTGTTGCCAATGCATCGTAAATAATTCGTCAGGCTGTCAACATGTCTTGTATCTCGGCCATGTCCCCGAGTGTTCCGAAAAGAGGAATTCCGGCCGGCGAAAGACTTTGCCGACGGATGCAGCCCTTCGGAAGAGGGTCTTTGGGGTATCATCAATATCGGCTACGGGGCATTTCTTTTAAATAACAGTTATGGAAAAAAAGTTGGAGGAGTGACGATGATGATTCACAGTGACGCTCTAAGCAACACACCGCCCAGCATGCCCAAGCAGAACGAAGAAAATTCGCACAGAACTCCCGAAAGAAACTTGCCAAAACGCAATAATGAGATAAACGCACATGCTAAAAGGTAACATTCAAGCCGATAAATCACTTGTCCGAGATGATGCATCTACAATAATGGCATACTGTTCCCGCACCGCTCGTCGTATTACATGGGTCGGAGCAGGGCGATTAGTGAGAACCTCGAATTGCGCAATGCCTTCTTCAACGAGTACATCCAATCCGTCGACAACAATCCATCCTTGAGAGCTGCGCTGTCGCATATAAGCAACGAGTTTGGTGATCAGTGGTTTGTATGCAAACTAAACGTGGTTGTTAGAAACGAACGAACAAGACTGAATACGCTTAAACTTACCTCGACAAAAACACCACCTGTCGGGCTTTTTAACCAATCCTCGGGAATCAAGACATCGGGGGCCTCATTTCCGGCAAATTCATGTGTTGGGATGCATGAGACAATAATCGTTGGCTGAGCGATGTGTGTAGGCCATGGGACAGCCAGGGTATTGAGCACATAAAGAGAAGTCCCTGGGCATGCCGCGGTGAAATAATCCGCAAGTCTTTCAGCATTAGCTGTGGTTCTGTTGAAAATACAAATGTTTCTGACGCCGGCTTTGACACAGGCATAAATGGCCGCGCGAGCCATTCCGCCGGCACCAATTATAAGCGCACTGCTCTGGGAACGGATAGCATTGGCGGGTGAAAGATTACGTTCAATGCATGATCGAAATCCAATGTGATCGGTATTGAAACCCTTGAGGTATATTCGCGGTGGACTATTGGGAGTCGAGACCCGGTCGACGACAACGGTGTTGACGGCACCGATGATCCGGGCATCTTCGCTCATTTCGTCCATCATTGGTACAACCTCAGTCTTGTATGGAAGAGAAACGGCAAACCCGCCTTGATCCTCACGTTTCAGCAGGTCATGAATTTTTGTCACATGGTCACTTTGCACGAAATCGCACGCATGTGGCATCCCGCACGCCGCGTAGCCAGCGTTGTGCATGGCAGGGGACAAGCTATAGGAGACCGTCCGCCCAAACACAGTAAAGTGTTTTCGCGGAAGAATGAAAGAGGAGTATAAAGCACGTTGTGCTTCCACAAGCGTCACTCCATCTGCAGACTTGGATGGCAAGACTACCGGGGAGAGGATGGAGTTGAGGCACACAGATGATCGACCATATTGTCCAAAATTGTAACAAATGGTCGGTATGGCACCCAGTCTCCGTGCCTCAAGCATGACACGAATACTTTCGAGGTTGTCATGGGAATAGTGCGCTTCTCCTGTTAGTCGTACAGCACTACATTTGAGTGTCTCTGCTTTTTCGTAGATATCATGCCACTCCTTGGAGTTCCAGTTATCTGATACTGGAAGGGATCTATGGCACTTGCCTACGATTCCGGTGTAGCCTTTTGCTAATTCTAATCTCCCCACCACAGTCTGGTCGCTATCCAATGGTATTATGATGAAGTCTGGCGCTTGGCGAAGGGCTAATTCTAACAGGTCCACGTAGCGCGCACCGCTTATCGTCGCTGGTGTCTTGAGATCGATAATGACTGGAACGTGACAGTGTTTTCGTAGTAGAGCAATTTGTCGTGATAGCTGGAAGTACAGGTTTTCTTGGTCATCCGAAGTAGCATCAACAGTTAGCGAGACTGCATCAGCACCGCAATCCAACTCGGTAAAGTCAGCAAGGGGGTCGTTCAGCCATGACGTAGGCACCTGGAGCGCATAGGTGTAGGGTCTCGACCAAACATCGGCTGCATAAGACGGGGTTTCAGGGTAAGGCAGAACTCGGTGTAAAAAGCGAATAAACTCTCTTTCGGTTCCTTTCAACTTAAGCGGGCCAGGTGCTTTTGCGTCTGTAGCTGCCTGCGTGATGTTGAAAAACTCGTAGCTAGCAAACCTCCTATGTAACTTGTCACTCATCCGATATGTCTGGTCGAGATGGCCATCCTTGGGATGGGCCTTGTCCGAACGGTGGTTTAAGTCGCGCTGGATATGGATTATTGGGTTGGAGCCCGCCAGTGACCCCAGCAGCTTGCGCTGGCGAGTGCTCGGCATGACGAAAAACCCAACGAGGACGCATCCCTGGCGCTTTGTCCGGCACACTTCCGCTGTAAGTTCATCTTCGACTGCGCGATAAGCAGTAAACCCGTGAGCCTCGAGGTATTCTGTCGACGATTGACCCGTGTGCGCTCTGAACACCTCTTCATAGTCGACAAATTCTTTTTGGAGGGCGCCGGATGCTATCAGTCCCAAAGTTCGTTTTCCAACGCCATAGAATCCGACAAGAATGATGCTCTCGTCACCACGGTGTCGTCGTGACTGAAGGGGTGCGCCGAATGGGTGATCGTCGAGCGAGTCGTGCCTGGGAGACCTGGTAGGCGACGGCACCAGGCTGGCAAAGGCTGTGGAATCGCGCGCGAACGGGCTGCGGACTCGAATAGCAGCTGGTGCAGAAGAGCCGGAGTCCTCTAGGTGGGCGTAGTCACGGCGGCGCTTCTTGGGACGTTCAGCCTCGCCGATCGGCGCAACGCCGCTGCCACTGCCACTGACATAGCCGGTGCCATTGTCATTGCCATTGCTATTTACCGACGGCGTGGTACTGAGCGACCGTGCGTTCATCACTGTGGGCAGCAGGAATAGACATTAGCACCGCCGAGAGACGCACAAAAATGATACAACTTCGGTTTGGCCGCGTGAACCTCGGGCAGAGGAAGGCAGGGCGGCTCGGATAAACACTTTTCCTGCGGTTTCCTGCGGGGTCCGGGGTAGGCGGCACGTGACCGGCCGGGCGGCGCGACGCTTCCGGCGTCGCGCTGTGCCTGCTCCTTCCTCGCTAATAATCTTAGGCGCGCGCGGCTGGCAGCAGGAAATGTGCTGCCATGGCCGACCAGGATCCATCGTCATCGTCAAAGCGACAGCGCATCAACCAGGCCTGTGACCAATGCCGCAAACGCAAGTCCAAGTGCGATGGCGAACAGCCGTCGTGCGCGACGTGCCGCAGTCTGGGCAAGTTCTGCACGTACGGCACCCCCGCGAAGAAGCGAGGGCTCCCAACAGGCTACGTGCGAGGAGTAGAGGCCCTGCTGGGCCTCTTCCAGCAGTCGCTGCCCAATGGCGAGTATAAGCTGCGAAAGGTGCTGCGAGAGCACCTGGTGGGCCACATGGCCGATAGCGACTACTTAGAGCAGGCGTCGGATATCTGGCGGACCTCCGCTTTAGCGAAGGACCTCGACCATCTGCTCAGTATCGCAGATGAGAGTGACACATCACGACCGTCATCAGGGGCCGACAGAGTCCTCAGGCTGCCTCCTATCGAGAGCGCCAGTCCGGCCATCCAGCACCCGCCAACTGGGGATCCCTTTGAGAGGCTGGAGCAGTTTCTAGATGTGCCACCGCCGAATCTCCCAGACAACGTCCAAGAAATCGTGGACTATTACTTCCGAACAACACACTGCTGGTTCCCCATCCTGGAACGACGAACTGTCCTGCGGGCTTTGTATCATGACGAATCCCACGATGACACTGGCTGCGACCGTGAAGGATACCGGCTCTGCTTGTGGGCCATTGTCGCCTGCACGTCCGCAACAATGGGCGGTATGTCGAGTTCACTTGGCTCTGTGAATCCAGACAGCATCCAGGCATATATTCGGTTATGCTTGAATGGAAATGAGCGAGCCTTTTCAATTGGCAATGCGCAGGCGCTAACCATTCTCGCACTATTCAACATTGGGATGCGACGGCTAGGTGTCGCCCGGCTACTCTTGTCACAAGTGTTCTGCATGCTGGTCGACGTGAGCCCCGAAGATCGTCAGCGCTCGGAGAGATACCAGCATACAATACAGGGCTGTTTCTTCCTCGATCGAATACTGTCGACGCACATGCGCAAGCCGCTTCTATTCCCTGATGCCCAGGTGGGCGAGCTTGATGAAAGCGCTCTAGACGAATGGGAACCATGGATTCCTCTGTCCCATGACGCATCTATCAGCCAGGCAACACAGCCCCTCCGCAGCATTAGCTGTTTTAATTTGATGAGTCAAATTGCAGGAATGCTCCCACCTATCCATCTAAACACATACAGTGCCATTCAACTTCGGGATAAGATCGAAGATCTTGGAAGCTGGTATTCCCACCTGAAGAAGCACCACCAACTGCATTCATCCACTGCGGCGAGTCCATCGGTACTAGTACTGCATTTGACGTACAAGTTTGGTCTTTTAGTTTTACTTGAACACGCACAAAACACGGGCATGCAAATTATGCCTCTGGCCGAAGAGACTGTAAACTGGACTATTCAACTACTCAACCGATGCTTCGAGGGAGATAGTGTGTTGTTTGGAAATCCGTTAATTGTGGTTTTTGCGTTTCAAATTCAATCCTATGTCAGCCGTCTACAGGTTCCGGGATCCAATGGACTCAACCATTCAATCCGCATGCGTTGCTTTCGGTTCCTGGAGAACTTTCATAAGCAGTACAAATTTGGACGCCCTGGCACAATTTCAAGTGACGTCGGATCCTCGCCGATGCGGCCACGACAACCAAGAGAGCCTCACGGGCAAACAGTGACGGCCTCACCCCTCGCCAACGTTACTGGAATGGCTATTTCGGAAGATCCGAACACGGTAAGAATGCCTGGACATTTTTTATATTCTCTTGTAGTATCTGACGCTTATGGCCAGACAATTGTGCAGCAGAACCCCGTAAATGCTGGACCCTATCTGGTTGCGGACCCCCCAACCAATCCCTCTATTCTTGAAAAGGATGACTTTGACGCAATTTTCGAAGACATGGCGTCCATGGTCATGCCTCGAAGGTAAAAAATTCCACTCTCAATTCCACTGCGACCCAACTGACGGAATAAAGATATGACGGCGAAGTCGCAGACTTTGCACAGAATCTCGGCTTTTTAACCAGTGATTTAGACTTCAACTCGCTAGCTTTCCATCGCACACAACCAGGTGTGTGAGGAGCAAAGGTAAAAAAAAGAAAAGAACTTTATATTATATTACACAAAGGCTATTTACAAACGACCCGCCAACTGCGTCATTGAGGGCTTGTTGTCCAAAAAATCAGCCTTCAGCTTTTTCCACGAGGCAACCCCTCTTGAGGCGTGATCCTCCGGCACAGTGGGACCAGGATCTGTCATTGTTCGAGAAAAGAGCTCCATCGACACCCAACCTTCATACTTGAGGTCTTCAAAGATCACTCGGGCTACTTTGAGAATTGGGAGATAACCACCACGGTCGGTTTCGTATGCAAAGAGTCGTGCATTGCGACTCCACGACATTCGCGCTGGCTGTGTGGGGTTGTGCCATGGGTGGCCCTCGATCAAAGGCGACTCCATTTCCTCGGCGTCGACCACTTGCAGGAAGAAGATCTTGCTTGGATCAACCGTTCGTCGAAGCCGGTCTAGCGAGGCTTCTAGGTCGGCGTCGGCATTAGGGGTTTTGCCCGTCGGGCTTGCTGGGTCTGCCCATACGCGGCCACAGATATTGAAGGTATCAAGACAAAGACCGAAGTTGGGTCTGTTGACTCTCTGGACGATGTCCCAGGATTGCTCCCATTTATCGATGTATGTGGACCACGCCAGACTCTCGTATGCAAATCGAATGGGCGGACTCTGCTGCAGGCCCAGATCGGCGACTTCGATCAAATCGCTCACGATCAAGTCCAGGTCGCCGGAGATCTCCTCCTCTGGCAAGAAATTCGACGGGATTTGGATCAGATCGGTATTTAAGATTTTAGCAATTTGAAACCACAGCTTGAGCTTCTGGATCCTCAGCTCGTGCTCGTGTCGGTCTACGAGGCCCTCATAAAACCAGAACGGCTGCAGGGCCATGACAATCAAGCCATTTTCGTCGCATAAACTGCGCGCTTCTCGGGCTGCACCCAGGATGTGCTCTGGTCTGCTGCTGTCTCCGTATGTCTCTTTGGCCATGTATTCCAAGTCTTCGTAGAACATTTCAACCCCCTTGAAGCCAGCCAGGCCAGCCTGTCGCAGCTTCTCCGGCATCTGATGCACCCAGGCCCGGCCGAGGGACATGGTCGAAATTGCTGGTGCGCACGGCATTTTTTGTATTTTTGTCAGAATCGGTGTTTCTGAGCCGTTGTTCGACACAGGAGCGACAAGAAGAAAAGGAGAAAAGGAGAAAAAGTGAGGAAGAGTCGCGAACGACCAGCAAGTATTTAGATAGCGACACTGGCGCATCCAAATATCATTGGACGCAGCGAGGGTCGGCTAAACGAACAGCCACGGGCCGGATGCGCTGCCGGCAACACACTAGTATACGGCTTGCGCAATCGCGTGGAGGACCGACATCCGCCTGTTTGCCTACACCACGCTCTTTTATACATGCGTCTCCGGGGACTGCTTCAGCTCACTTTCTGTGCATTATTACTGCTACTATGATTATTCCTGCTCATTATTCCCCGATGATCTGCAATCTACCGCCACGTGATGTTGCATCCGCGTCGGAGGCTGCACTCAAATCCTACGGTTTTATCGATAGAGTTTTGCAACAGCTTGATTGTTCCGTTGCTTCGGGTCTCAGCGCTGTCGATCCAAATCTCGCCCGGGATCCTTAGAAGTTGTGTCAGAAATTGATAGCAGTGCTTTTGTCGGCTGCCTGTTGCAGTACAGCCCAGGCTTCTGGTAGTGGGATCTTGCTGGCCGTCGCCTCGCCACACCACAGCCGGTATTGCTCATAGACCTGGCGGCCAATGACCATGGTTCCGTCAACGACATGCCAACCGTATTGCTCGCCGAGCTTGATAATGCGTGTTCTCCGGGGTTTGTAGCAAATGTCTAGCAGCACGCCTGGTTCGCGCGTGCTCTGGAGAAAATGGACGAGAATCCCACGGGCCTCTAATTCCGGGGCACTTTGAGGCTCGTAGTCCGGGATAGCTCCGACAATATAGAACGGACTGGCCTCGTCTGCGATGCTCTCCTTTACGGTCTTGAGACAGTCCAGATGCTTGACAGTCAACCCCGGCCCGTAAGACGCAGTGTCCTTTAGCAACGCGTCCACCTCGTCCTTATCGCGGTTGACTACGTAGATCAGATTGCAGGCTAATCGCTCATGCAACGCATAGATAGCAGCACGTGCAGCACCCCCCGCGCCAACAATCAAGCCTGGTTTGCCTCTGCCAGCCTCAGACGCCGCGACGAGGCAACCTTCGACCCCGCACCAGTCAGTGTTGGCCCCTCGCAGCGAGCCATCGGATGCCTGGTAGACGTTGTTGCATGCCCCAACCTTGATGCACTGCTCATCCAACCCGTCCAGGTGCTTCATGATGGCCGTCTTGTAGGGCATGGTGACCACGCCGCCGGCAAAGTTGGGCTGCCGGAACAGTCGGATGGCCTCTTCCACACTGTCGCACTCTTGAGAGACGAACTTCCATCCAAGTCCTAACGAATTCGCCACAAAGTCATGCAGCGGGGGTGACAACGAGTGGCCCAGGCCGACTCCGACAAAATACGTGAACGCCCGTTGATCACCGTGTTCTGGCATTCTGGCGGTAGATACGTATTATTTTCTTTCAATGACGAAAAACAAGACAAGAATATGAGTTTCCGAAGAAAGAGGTAAGAAGAGACAATCGTATACTCGTTGTCGGCCCGATGTTTCATATTCTGGCCACACCCATTGGCCCGGCTCATGTCTGTCTGCCATCTCCCCCGCATACTACTCATCCACGAGGCTTCTGACTCGCACTCTCCAGTGCCCGCTAACGTCACTCTGGATGTTTGACATCCCCACTGCTATTTTTGTTGTTATTAGTAATGAGTAGCGGGGAGGGAGCTTTTCGTCGGGATTTTCCTTAGCCGACGATCGGCAGTGTGTTCCGTCATACTCCCTCCACCAGCACCACTCACGTACATAGTAGACTATCAATAACGTCAACTGATCAGGGCTTTACTGTCCCAGGGAGGCAATTCTCGTGATGAATCTGATGATGGAGGATCAACGCAATAGCAAATGGGTTGCGGGCCCCATGTGCTTATCAATGGTACTTTAAGTATATCAAACCCTGTCTGTCCAAAGCCAGTACTGCCATTTCACTACGTATGTACTATTGATCATATAAAAAACAATTTACCCGATATCTACTTGTAAACATCTCAAGTACGGAGTTTTATCACCATAATGGGCCTTCTTGCCCCAAAAGATGTGTCTTCGGGCGACGCCCCGGCTGAAATTTATAATTTTCGAATCTACCTACTAGCCCTGTGCTTTTGAAATTTGCCTGCAGTTTGCCATGATCATAGGGTTCTGGGTCAATTACGGCGTCAACCAGAACATTCCTGGGACCAGCGATGCTCAGTGGCGAATTCCCTTCGGTTTGCAACTCGCCCCGGCAACCTTGCTATGTATTACCATGCTTTTCCAGTCTGAATCGCCTCGATGGCTGCTCAAATCCGGACAACCAGAGGCAGCAATCGACGCTCTAGTGCGAATTCGGAAGCTCCCTCGCGATCACCGTTACCTTAACTGGGAGCTCGACCTGATCGTCAACCAGCTTACAAGGGAACGAGAAATCCATCCAGTTAAGCTACTGGATCAGTTAAAAGTAGCAATTTCATCAAAAGTCAGACCCCACCTCTTTATTGGAATGGCACTCATGCTGCTTCAGAATCTCTCTGGAATAAACGCCCTCAACTACTACTCGCCCACTATCTTCGAGTCGATTGGCTTCTCTGGCTCGAGCGTGACATTGCTGACAACGGGCGTCTTTGGGATTGTCAAAACAATAACAACAGTTATATTCATGTTTTTTTATAATCGACCGCTTTGGCCGTCGGCCATCCATAATATTTGGGTCATTGGGGGCCATTCTAGCAATGTACTATTTGGGAGCATATACCAATATATCGGGCAGCTTTGAGCACAGCGTGTCCAAGGATGCTGGAGCTTATATTTCCATCTTGATGGTCTACTTTTTCGCCGTCTTTTATTGTTTTTCATGGAATGCGATTCCATGGATATTCTGGTAAGTCTTGGTCAACAGCACTGACGCAGGTTTTGGCATCATACTAACTGTATCCAAAGTGCCGAGGTCTTTCCCACGGAAGTTCGATCAATCTGCTTAATGTTCACCACCTGCATGCAGTGGCTGGGCCAATTCATCATCGCCTACTCTACGCCCTACATGTTTGCCGATATTACATACGGAGCATTCCTCTTCTTTGGTTCGTGGGTTGTGATTGGTGTTGTCTTTGCGTATTTCTTTATGCCAGAAACGAAGGGCCTTGCGATGGAAGACATTAATGTTTTGTTCTCAGTCAGTGGCTCTACAATGAAGAAACGGGGGCTGAGACAGAGCGAATCCTTGAGGAGAGACATGAACGAGGGGTATTCAAGGTCGCGGATTTGGACCTGACAAAGCCTGAAAGTGAGCATGTGGAGCTTGGGGGTTAGAGGATAATATACATATAATTGATACATGTGTGTATATATACGGATGAAATTCAATGGCCTCCAAAACGATGGATAGATTGCCAAGAAATTCAATAACTGCATGTACAATTCGAATAAACATCCTTATTTACAGATTGTATGTAGATGTTAATATCGCATAGGCATAAAGTTCCACATGCACCGAGGCAAGCAGCACTTGAGGGCAATACCTCTAGTCTAGAACAGCGCCTGCAAGAGTGCAACTACAGCAGAAAGTCCGGCTGCTGTTTTCACCATCGGAACACTACTGCCAGGCGCAGCGTTAGTTGGACTCGCTGAAGGCGAGGTAGTGGCAGTCGCATCCGTAGACCTCGGCACAGGTGATGCCGACGAAGTAGATAGACTAGCAAAGCCCATCACTGCATCTTTAATGTTATGGTCGACATACAACCCAGTGTAGAAAGCTGTAAGATCAATGTGAATCAGCATTTTTCTCTCCATTCAAACGAGCAAGTCGTACCTTGTCCAAAAATCCAAAGCTCCTCGCCAAAATCCTGCCCACTCAACAAAGCCGTGCAATTGTTGCCGCCATTATTGGCTATTGCCCACTGATCGGAGCTCACATTGAACACAGTGCTGGTAGTGCTGAGCAAAGTCGAGTGGTTTTTTGCCGCAGCAGCAGCATCCGACTGCGAGGGCAGGCCAAGACCGAGAGTTGGCGGCTTATCGCAAGGGAAATAGCCAAACAAGGAGCTCCCACTACGCACGCCCTGTATTCCAGTAGACTTGAAAATCTCCGAGACTTGGTCGATGGGCCCAACAATGGTCGCGGTGCCGCTGTCCAGAAGGACCTGGGTATCTGAAGTCGAGACAGACCCGTTGATATAGATATCTGCGTTCACTGTCCAGGACTCGCTAGACGACACCACCGACAAGTCGTTCTTGTATAGACTGGACTCTAACTCTCCAATGACCAGAGACCCTGTTTTGTCGCTGTTCAGTGCAAGGCCGAAGCGGCATTCGGAGAGATCGCCATCTTCACAAAGAGTCTCCACCCAGGCCGTGGCATTTTTCCCAGGAAACTCAGTAGAAGCAGGTCCGAATCCAATGATTCCATCGTGCGGAATCCCTGTTTGGTTCTTTGCGGCGCCAATAACTTGGTTTGCGCTTAGCTTGCCAATGGACACTATGTCCGAATACAGAGGGCCTTTGATCTGGAGGCTGTCAGTCAGACACTCTATCCATCAGAAGGCAAAGGAGTCATACATCAATTGTACCTCCGCCGTTGCTCTGCGTAGTCCCATACGCATTGTCAAACTCTTCGTGGAGGTTCACAGCATCCGCGCCGGCCTTGTACAAGCCTGGGTTCACGATGAGGTCTCCGGAACCAGTGTCAACCAACAGACTAAGACGTGTGGCGTTTCCGACGGTGAAATTGGCAAACCAAAAGCCCTAGCAGCGGGGTAAATTATCAGCGAAATTAAGGTCCGGGTCAGTGCTAAGTAAGACGGATTATTACCGAATCTTCAACGACGGGAACGATTTGCGACGTGGCCGCTGCGGTTGCGGTTAAGCTGCTGACAGCAGTGAGGGCTGAGAAGGACACCATTGTATCCGGAACTGCTAATGAATAATTAATTGATATTGTAAACAAGCATGAGAAACTGGAATCTGGACCTGTCAAAACAATGATGTCGACTCAGGGGCCACGGTTGAATCTGCCAGGAACCAGTAGGCAGCAGTCCATCGACTCTAGCACGTTAGCAACGGCGCTAACAGCGTTGCATCAGATCACTACGGACTCGGAGTCGTTCAGCTGGCGGCCTATGCTTCCATTTTGAGTGAATCCTCGCTTCCGGTTTGCGATGGCGGCGTCAGTAGCGTGTCGTGAGTTGCGACAGAAGTGTTGGTATTTGAATGCGCTCCAGATCCGCCTTTAACTGCTGCCCAGATGTCTCTAAAGATTGAATCTTGTTCGCAGGTAGATATACTCTCGGTGACAATTGATATTTCACTTGAATTTGCTCAATCAGTCTGTCATGAATGCTGAATCTCAAGTGAAACTGCTGTGGGGATTTCCCCGGAATCGACGGATGTTGTCTTGATTTGTCTGTTCAATCATCATCACTGTTGAGGGAAGTGGAGAAACCCAACGCTTGGACACTGGACAGCGCGTTGTTGTTACTAGGATTATTATTAAGAGACATTATTATTGAGTATGGGGTACATATACACTGCATTTCTTATTGCGGATCAAGGATTAAGCAACAGTAAATGGGTCACTACAGATAATGTGGATTCCATGGGCTTATATGCAAAATCGTGGTTCTACCACGTCAAAAATGATATTGAAGCGAACGATAAGTTTTATACCGACCCGAAGCTTATCCTATGGTAGCCAGGCTATCTAGGTCTTACGGGCTGAAGAAAGCGCAGGATATTAGCGAATCGCGACCCCCCTGTAATACAATGACATTTAATTTCCCGAGAAAGACCAAGTTTGACAGCAGCCACAGCCTGTGATAGGCCCAATTATCGCTGTCTCAATAGGAGATAGCGAATGCAACCCAGTTTAGCAGTTATTGCCTGTTTCTCCATAACAAAGCTAGCGTGCATACCAACGCTTCCAATAAGAACTGTAAATTGTTCTGGTCATATTTATAAGTTAAATACCTGGACTCCGCCTGCAAAGCTTCATGGTCGCTGCAATCCATCGAATGTTTCAAGTCCACCAACATGCGCTTCCATTACGCAGTAGTAGGGGCACTGCTGGGCTGTCTTTGCCAGTCCTCCGTGGCAGTCTCAACTCAAGGTCTCCAGGACCTTGTCAAACGACGACTCCCGGATCACGTCGACAGTTTCGCGTTTAATCTGAATGCTAGTTTTGAGTCCGAGGATGACGGGTACATTCGCAAAAATGACCATTTCGAAGTTTCCAGCGCAGCAAATGGCACCATTCTTATCCAGGGCAACTCGTTGAGCGCGTTGTCAACAGGGTAAGCTCTCCACAATTCCTCCAGCATTATCACTGACATAAAGCAAAGTCTTCGACGCTATTTGACGGAAATTGCTCATGTGGATATCTACTGGTTTGTCGGAAGTCTCCTCGACAAAGCTCCCACTCCCTTGCCAAAATTGGACACACCACTGCGAGGTTCCAGCACTGTTCCGTGGAGATATCATTTGAATACAGGTGATGCGAGCTCTATTTTTTCTATGTATTTTTACTGATGTAATCGACAGTTACCTTTGGATATGGCGCTGCCTTTTGGACATGGGAGGACTGGGAACTAGAGCTGGACTGGGCCGCCATCCATGGTATCAACCTGGCTCTCGCCTGGGTTGGATACGAACACACACTCCGAGAGGCGTTCAAGGATATCGGCTTGACGGATGATATAATTCTTCCATTTTTCAGCGGCCCGGCGTTTCAACCTTGGAATCGGTTCGGCAATATCCAGCGGTCCTGGGGAGGTAGCGACTTGCCTCTCGAGTGGATCAACAAACAGTTTGAACTCCAAAAGAAAATCGTCGCACGTATGGTCGACCTTGGCATTACCCCTGTTCTTCCTGCGTTTCCAGGATTTGTCCCAGCGGAGATCTCGCAGGTCCTCCCGGATGCCAACGTCACCACAGGCGCGTCATGGGGCTTTTTCCCAAAGAATTACACCCAAGTCACTTTCTTGGATCCATTCGATCCTCTCTTCTCCGAGCTTCAAAAAAGCGTAATCACTAAACAGATCGATGCGTTTGGGAATGTGACCAATATTTGGACTCTTGACCAGTACAATGAGATCATTCCTGCATCTTGGGATACAGGTTATCTCCACAATGTCTCTTACAACACATGGCAAGGCCTCAAGGCTGCAGACCCTTCGGCCATCTGGCTCATGCAAGGTTGGCTATTTTTGACTACCGACCTCTGGAACAATGACACGATGTCGGCGTATCTGGGCGGCGTGGAAGATAACAACGACATGTTGCTTCTTGATCTCTTTTCGGAAACACGTCCTTACTGGCAGGAGACTAAATCTTACTACGGCAAACCCTGGATATGGTGTCAAATGAATGACTTTGGAGGTGCAATGAGTCTATACGGACAAGTCATGAACATCACAGTCAACGCGACCCTCGCTCTTGCCCAGTCCGAGTCCCTAGTTGGCTATGGATCGAGTATGGAATCCGAGCAAGGAAACGAAATTAAGTGGGATTTGCTGTACGATCAGGCATGGTCGGCAGATCCAATCGACCCAGTGGAATATTTTTCGAACTGGACATATAGTCGATACGCCTGGGGCAGTTCTGGTGATATTCCGCAAGAACTTTTCACTGCTTGGGAACTCTTAGCACAAACTGCCTACAACAATACCAACTCAAGCACAGGTGTTACGCCAAAGGCCATACTGGAGATGCAGCCAAATATTACAGGATTGACTGACATTCCAGGATTTTATCCCAGCCCGACAACGGTCAACTACGACCCAGCGGAGATGGTGAAAGTGTGGAACCTGATGGTGAGAGCAGCAGATGGAAAAACTTGGTTGTGGGAACATCCATCTTTCCAATACGACATTGTCGACGTGACTCGTCAGGTATTGGCAAACGCCTTTATTGACTACTACAACGACCTTGTGTCATCTTACACGGCCGGATCCCGCAAGCTTTCTAAGAAAGGAGATCATCTTCTCAACTTGCTCACTGACCTCGACACAGTCTTATCCAAAGACAAAGCATTCAGACTGGAAGATCGAATCGTTACCGCTCGTTCGTGGGGAAGCGACGCGCACAAAGACTTTTATGAGTACAACCTCCGTAATCAGGTTACTCTCTGGGGTCCTGATGGAGAGATTTCGGATTACGCATCCAAGTCTTGGGCAGGCTTAGTCGGGTCTTACTACCATCCTCGATGGTCGATTTTTATTGAGTACCTTTCCAAGACGGATTATGCGCAGTACAATGCCACGGCTCTGTCTGCCCAGCTGCGCGTGTTTGAGAACCAGTGGCAAACTGAAACGTCTCTCAAGGAATCGGCAGGCGCCAACTCGACACTCAAAATCGTCGTTCACGATTTGAAAAAGGCTTGGCCGTCTGTTTTTGGCTCATCTTAGATGGGTTTTGTATTTTAGCAATTATTAGGACTGCTTTGAACTAGCGGGGAACACTATCATGGCTTTACCCTAACCCTGGTCCAGTTCGTGCGAGTCGCCTTAATGTAGACGTACATATGTAACCTTTGAAGAATAAAAGCAAATGTTGAAAGGCTTTACTTCAAATCAAAGCGACATCTGGAAGGACGCACCCTGTTCGCGTAGTCTTGCAGCTTCGACAGAGCTATGCGATGGTCTCGCCCATTGACCACCATTTCCCTACATTCAGTCATGCCCTTTAATCAACATTGAACGATGTCGATTATGTCAATGCGAACCTCAATCATATACAAAGGACGTCTTTACCCACAACATCAATGGATACTGCGAATATGAGTATTTGCAGTTTTGTCGTTTAGAAAGACTCCAGACTTGTTCAAATACAAAACTAACGGGAAAGTCGGTCTCTTCCAATCAATTGATGCTTTATCACTCTTCTTTGCCTGAGACACAAAACATTGAACATTTGAAGCCACGGCTCATCCGTCAACTGGTTGGTCGTCCTCACACAGCGATAACGGAATATATATGTTTCTTGAACTGAAGGTCAGTGGGAAGCGGCAGCTGTGACCTGTACATGTGGCGATATGACATCTGGACAAATGAGTCGTATGGTTAATAGTACCTAGACAATTGGTCACCTGTGTGCGTTAAAATTCTATCCAGAGCGCACAATGTTGTCATTATGTTCGTTTGGTTTTCAATCCAAGGTATCAATCAATTAGTCCTAATCTGGATAGCGTGAATCCAAGTATATGAACATAACATGAATCGATATCAAGTTATCAACCAAGTAGTAGTTGTAGCGATTTCTTATAGATCCGTCAGTTGACCCAGTATTCCTGACCGAATAGGAAACCCGATGTTTTTTACCAAATTGGGTAGCCCGATCGAACGAGGTACCAGTCTTCTTGCTCACTAAACAGGCAATTTAGCCGATCATCCCTACATATCAATTGATGAATCCCCAATCGAATTTTTATCGGTAATATTATTAATTGATAAGGTGTTCTACGAGCTAATAGTAGTACGTAGTCAATTGCTTGACATCAGCATCAGCTGACCAACAAATGCAAGTGTTTGTTTTTCTGATATGGCCCTGTCTCTGCGGCAACATTATTGATTGACCACATGACCTCAACATTGCGATCCCTTTTATTAAGCCACCAAAGTCAATAAAATTGATTTCTTACCCCTATTTAGGCCTTGCTTTATAATTTTCTGATAGAACAGCCACGGGCTGGCATTCGAGGCGCAAACTAATAATATCCCACCCCACGCATGGGGATATGACACAACAATCGCCACACAACCGCATCGGGCTGATTGGCGGCTAGCTCGCCACAAAAATTCTTCAACCCCGTGTGACTCGGTGCACTTACCAAGGATCGGCACGTGCAAATTACCACCCGCTCTCGAGACGCGGGCGGCGTGAAAACTCTGACTCCGGGGGCAGAAATCCCCCATCTTGTCTCCGTACTCCGTAGAGCCAACTCACACCGCGATCTATGAATGATCACTGATAAATCAGACTTTTCAAGACCCACAGCGAGGGCTATTTGGGGCGGTGACAACGTTCCGGGCGCTTACCTGGCACATGACTAAACACCCGGCTTGGCGGTTAAGCTTCTTTTAGTTAAGCTTGGTCCCGTTTAAGCTTAGTTTGACGATGAGTAAGGGCAGGCCATGCGGTGTGGCGGTTACTCTGCTTTGGGCCTAGCGCGGGTAGCTTGCCACGCCCCACCTGCGCCCCACAATGGCCCAGAAGCTTCCCCAGTTCTCTGTGCTTCAGCCAATGAAAAGCTGTACATGTCATGTCTGGTTATCAGAACCCGCGATGATTCGCGTAGCAGCCGCGCTAAGGCGACTAGCGTGGATGTCCTTTGCATGCCCGAGATCTTGAAGCTCGGGTCCCAGGGAATGGCTTCGGGAGCAGCATTGCGCCCAGGGAATGGGTACAGGAATGATATCACTTGAAAAAAGTCGACTGCGCAGGCACGCCGCCACAGCAGCGTGTTTCCACGGCAAGGGGCGTCTTAGTAATAGCAGTGAGCAGTAAGATGGACGCGATCGACATGTCTGGTGGGTTCGGTCTGGGCGGTCCAGTTTTTTTACCGGGCCGAATTCGGAATCCCGACAGAACAATAGAGTTTCTGGACCACATTTTGCTCCAGATTGCTTTAAAAAGGATCTGGTGCCAGCTCCCACGCCGCCGCCAGCTGCAGAAAACCCCTCCTGTCACTTCGCACTGTTCGCACTCTCCTCCTTCATACTCACTCACATTGCCTGATCATTGCGGACCGAAGTGAAAGTCATAATCATGGCTCCTATCAAGCTCAACAGCAAGAACCTCTCGCAGATTTCGGCGACCGGTAAGACGAAGATCCCCGCCTTCCAGCGCGATGCTGCCGTCAAGGAGGGAATCGTTCACATTGGCGTTGGTGGCTTCCACCGCGCTCACCTCGCTGTCTACGTGCACAAATTGATGGAGCAGCATGGAATCACCGACTACGCCATCTGTGGTGTTGGTTTGCAGCCCTTCGATGCCGGCATGCGCGATGCCTTGGCATCGCAAGACCGTCTCTACACTCTCATTGAACGCTCGGCCAAGGGCAACTTTGCTCAAGTTATTGGCAGCATCAACTCCTACATCTTCGCACCTGATAACCGCGAGGCTACTATCGCGAAGATGGCACACCCTGACACACACATTGTATCGCTCACCATCACCGAGAGTGGTTACTACTACAACGAAAACACACACGAGCTGCAGAGCGAAGACCCTGATATCCAGTTCGACCTTAACCCAGCCAACAGCAAGGCACCCCGCACTACTTTCGGCTTCCTTTACGCCGCCCTCGAAAAGCGCTACCAGCAAGGCCTCAAGCCATTTACTGTTCTGTCGTGCGATAACATGCAGAAGAATGGTTCCATCTCACGCCACATGCTTGTGTCCTTTGCACGTCTGCGCGACCCCAAGATCGCCGACTGGATCGCTGAACACGGCGCTTTCCCCAACTCCATGGTTGACCGCATCACCCCTCAGACATCCGCCGCCGACAAGGCATCGTTAGTCGAAGAGTTTGGCATCGAAGATGCATGGCCAGTTGTTACAGAGCCCTTCATGCAATGGGTTGTCGAGGACCATTTCGTCGATGGCCGCCCGCCCTTTGAGAAAGTTGGTGTTCAGGTTGTCAAGGATGTTCACACTGTCGAGCAGTTTGAGAAGCACAAGCTCCGTCTGCTCAATGGCAGCCACTCGGTCATTTCTTACGGAGGTACGCTGGCAGGCTACAAATATGTTCACGAGGTCATGCAGAACCCACTGTTCGAAAAGTTCATCTGGCAGATGATGCAGCAGGAGGTCAAGCCACTCTTGCCTCAGATCCCGGGCGTTGATATTGACGAGTACTGCAAAACACTGATCGAGCGCTTCTCCAACCCGACCATCATGGACCAGTTGCCTCGTATCTGTGGTGGCGGCTCTGGCAAGATTCCACAATTCATTATGCCATCGGTTGCCGAGGCAATCTGGGTCACTGCCCCATTCCGCCGCCTGGTCTTTACTACCGCCGCCTGGTTCATCTACATCAAAGGCCGTGACGACAATGGCGCACCAATCAAGGTCGAAGATCCAATGCTCGAGGAGCTCCAGAGCCTAGCCCACGAAGGAGGCACCAACCCGGCCAAGCTGCTCAGCATCAAGAGCCTTTTTGGTGACGATTTGCGCGGTGACGAGAGGTTTATCAAGGAGATTACCACCGCTATGGAGGAAATCACCCGGGACGGCATCCTCAAGACTATTTCTAAATACATTGAGTAATTGAGTGCTCGACTTGGGTGATAGAAGTACCCCTACGTCTTTGGGATGTGTTTACGTTTTCTTGCCATGTGTTATGAGGAGGCAACTTAGATAGATCATAGACAAAAAACTGTTAGTCTAATAACTTGCCGCTTTAAGTGGAAATGCATAACGAGCCTCAATTGGGGCTGTTCAGCATCAGTCATGGATCCTTGCATTCTATTATTAGTATCATTAGTAGACATCTGTTTTAAATGTTTTAGCCAAGCAAAATCTTGTAACTGGTGCACGGTGCCCTCTCTGGCTCGTCTTGACATTCTTTACTCGCCCAACTGCGCTCGGACTCAGTCCTTCTAGGGCTCTTGTTACGCAAATGCCAATTGTACCAATCAGCAAAGTAGGACAAGCTGCCAAAAAGCTAAAAAAACAGACGGCGCTGCCCCCGCGGCCCCAACAACCAGTCACGGCAGCATGAGGTGCCAAGTAATATGGGGTCTCTTTAGATTGGTCGTAGAATTCTCCGCGTCGAAGCGATGCTTCTTAAGTTCTCCTTCTGCACGTTGTCCCGGACACTGAATGATCTGTTGCACGGAACGCGCCTCGGAATTTCGTGATCGAAATATGAAGGCACAATAGCCTGGCGATCAAGGCGACAATGGCGACCACAACCGCGGCTGGAGTTGTCGCGCTGACCACCACGTTTACTCCAGCGCCCTCCTGCTTGAGTGACTATTACCTGCTGGACTACACAGCGAGCGGATTCGGAGATTGTACAGCAGGCACGTCCACGTTCAACTGTCGATATCTCCATCTCGGGCCTAGGCCGACCACCGCCTGTGAGCCGCCGGGCTGGAAGCCGCAAACCGACGTATTTTTTTCGCCAGGCGTCTGTCCCTCTGGGTATTCAGAGGCCTGCTCGAAGGTTATCACGGCTGGGACTGTCACAGAAACGCGTGCGACGTGTTGTCCAAGGTATGCGATCGATCAGCGCGAAAGTCAATCTAGTAATGAGCAATGCTAATCGTGGGATGAGCAGTCAGTATACATGCAACAACCCAACGGAAACCGGCTGGCCATGGTATAGGTTAAATGGCTGCACCTATGTTGTATCGACAACGTCGAAATATACCTACACTACCAGTAAACCCACCGGACTCGCCACTTCGACGTCAGTAGACTCGTTCGGCGTCAACGCATACGCCATTCGCATCAGGTACCAGTCGTCGGACTTGATAACAGCCACATCTACCTCCGCACCCACACAGTCGCCTTCGTCAACTTCTACCCCCTCTTCCTCTCCGTCCTTTTCTACTAGTGCCAAAGCCGGAATCGGGGTAGGAGTTTCTCTTGGTGCTATATTACTCATCGCCTGTGGTCTGTTCTTCTTCAGACGCCGGAAACCCACGAATTTTCAATACCAGAAACAACCTGAAAAAGTGGAGTTGTTAGAGATGCCAGGGGCCCAACCAGTCCAGAGGCATGAGATGGGCAATGATACTCAACGGTTTGAATTAGGGGTGCCTTCTGGCAGCCAGGCCCCTCTCGCTCTGCGGCAGACGCAACAGGAACCAGTAGAGTTGGCAACGGGCCATGAATGAGAGTAGAAGTGATACGCATACCCTCTACCAAGAAGTGATACTAGATATTACTTATTGGCATTAAGTTGTTAAAACATATGTATATAAACTAATGATTGATGTGTACATGACCTGTTAACAATTGATTCCTTGGATGACAACTGTTGCGTGTTGAAAATGCTCTGACTGCTTTCACTGCCTTCAAAAAGTAAATTTCTGGGCCAGCTTCTCTAACGTCAAGACCAGCTCAACGAATTCACACCAAATTTTGGCTACTCGCAGAAATAACATACCAACCACACATTTCAAGTCAATCAGTCATGGTTACCCGGGTTTTGTTGTGGCCTGTTGGTCTGTGAACCAATACAGGTCTGTATTCGCCCATGGGGGCAGGCTATTTGTCCAGTCAATCCCCTCTATTATAGTATCAGCCGGTTGCCATGACATAGCCAGTGCTCCAGCGACGTTGAACTGTGGTATCTCCTGGGCGTATATCTCTGGACCCAATGCTGCCTCTGTTGAAGTATTGATGGTAGTGTTGACAGTTGTCACTGGGTGATAGACCGGAGGTGCTGATACCGCGGGGTTGTCTTGGTATTGCAGATCGTGCCGTTCTCGCTGCTGCCCCAAGCCCGATGAAGTAGTTATTTCCGCCGATGCTGACTGCGAAGTTGCTGTCGCCTCAGGCAAATGTCTCTCTTGAATGCTCCTTCTTGCCATGCGGTAGATGGCGAGTGGGTTGAGCACATATTCCGGTGTTTGCTGGATGGGAGAATTTGCCATTGGTGGTCTAGAAAATCGTTAGCCCTGTGTATATGTGTATATACCTGAAAGTAGGTCTTCTCACCCTTCGATGTCTATGTCACGGGATTCACTGCTCGCTCGAGACATTACTCCTGTGACTTGGATATCAAGCCCAGCTCCCTTGACCATAGATACGGCTGATTTATACTGTATATATTATTAGTTTTCCGTAGTTCTATAGCGAGAAGAGAAAAAGGCATACTAAGTTTTGCGACGTCGAAAAGAGTCGTGTCATCTGGCCCAAAGCCTTGACATTGGTTTGCAACAGTGGAAATATCTGGTGAACCTCCTCTCGGCCCTGCTCTGTTTGCAGGTCAAGGATCTGTGTGCTGTAATACAGCATGACTCGTAGGCTGTCGTATGCAATTGTTTCCATCCATGTATCGGCCAGTGTGCTTGTACCATGACTCATGGCCTCGGCGATCGTACGCGCAACTTGCTGGGCGTTCTGGGCACATGTCTTCTGACAAAGCTGCGCAAATGAGCCCTGTTCAGGAGGGAACGGGACCGAGTTCCTAATCTTGAACGGCTGCGGTATTCCAATGCGATATAAGTCGACCAACGACTGGTGATAAGTGGACCAGATGAGAAATAGAGATCCCAACTCGCCAGATTCCTTCCGTGCATATATTGCTGTAGAGGACATTTGAACACTGGCTGGAAGGGAACTTTTCCATTTTTCCAGGTCGATACTCAAATGAGAAAGTTCCGAGTTGTGCTCCCACGGTGGTGGTCCCTCGTTGAGATGTTTGACGTATCTATTTCGTGGCGTTAGTAACTGCTTTTTTTTTGTGATTGGAAAAAATCATGAATACCTAAGCACCCTCCGTCGAATACGGATCAAACGCACGAAATGCGCCATCATTCCCATACTGTCAGAAGGACGAGTGGACAATATTGACTGCGGCAGGAATTCCAGCACCTTGCCCTGATCCAGCGTTTCCGTAATACATGGTATTTGATAGAGAAAGTTGCGAGAATGACAGGGAAGCTGTATCTTCATATCGGCTTCATTCAGCACCGTGAGTTGGTCGACTCCACTCCCAACCCAACTATCCATCACATAACAACACCACATTAACCTTCGCCGAGTCTCCTTTTCTGATGCAGCTGGCCCGTGCTCTGGATTTTGGCACAGAACATCTGCCGAGTACTCGACATTGAGCTGAAGCGCTTGGGACATGCGCAAAGCAATGCCACTTATCATAAAAGCGCTGGCATAGTTTCCTATGCGAATTTCGTGGTCGTATAACAGAACCGTTGCCTAGATAAACTATTTAGATACCATTTCTTCCAAGTGCGGGTAGACTCCTAAGTACCTCGAGTTTCTCAACAGAGATCTGGTTGAGATCGGCTAGGACCAAGCTCATGCTGCGTTTTGCCCATTCATTTCCGGAAGAAAGCACAAAGCTGGGTGGAAGCAGGGATACCATGTCCGAATAGAGTAGCGCATGGAATCTGTGCTAGGTTAGCCTTCCTATCCGTGACTTATATGCAAATAGAGCCTACTTTGCACCGAGGGCACACATAACTGAAAGCAGAGCGTGGTGGTCGCTTCCGTCTGTTATACCCTCATCAAGCTTTGCCAAAAGTGTTGGCTTATGGACAAAGCCGAAGCACCTAAGGGGATGGACATTGGCGAAGTAGTCGTCCAGCAACTGCACGATGAGGGTCTTGTCACTGGGCAAATTAGGCATATGGAGCCTGTACGTGTCAGCTGGTCCTCATATGATATTCCATTTCTGGGTTTTCTAACCATGACAATGATTTGACATCGCTTCCTGAGAATGGGGATGTTTCCCCCCTGGTTTCTTTCGCAGGTCTCGACACCAAACACGGGCTCGAAGCCCGGTTTTTTTGCTGTGAGTCAGCCAGCTGAGAGGGTCGCGGCGTAGCCAATTCTTCCGAATCTCGACTCTCCTCTGGCATCAGTGAATCATAGACACACTGAATGCTTCTCTTCACACATCGTGAACAGATAGGACTCTCCCCCGAGCATTTAGCCTTGCCGAGACGACATGCATTGCATGAGCGATACGTCCTCCTTCGCTTCGTCCCGGCCCTCGTCAGCTCCAATGTATCTACTACCTTCATAGGTAGCGATATACGCGGAGTTCCGTATCCTGGACAGTCGAGTTCCAGCCGCTCGCAGTTTTTGCACGCGATCGGTGTCTCGTCGCATTTCACCTATTTACGTATTAGTAAACGATCGAGTCAGGGGCATCGGATGCATGTGCAGCAGTACCTTTCGAGCCCGACATGTTGAGCACCCTGTAATAAACCCTCAGCAATGCATGCTCTGTCTGGAGAGTGCTCAACTCACCGGAGCGCGTTCTTCTTTTCTTATTCATCTCTACTCGGTATGTGTATTACAAGTCAGTACTTTGTGAGCTTCGACAAATAAGCTTTCTGTGCTAATGTATGATTGACAGGAGCTAGTAAGCCCAGCCCACTTGCCTGAGTAGTTGCTGGGTTATTTTCTTGTCGTCTCTGCCCTAAATACTGAAAGTGAAGATGCGACGGAAGCGAGCGCCGGGTGTCGCTTAAATTTAACCTTCTCCACAGCCGATCACCGCCACGCTGACTGCTGACCAGATACGGCCACCACGCTGACTATTTTGGTTGTGGCTTAGTTAAATGTAAGCGAGTTCCAAGGGCTAGGGTTTCATATGCCAACTCGACTTTCAACCGTGGGCACGTCATTATATGTAGAACTACCGTGCTCGAGGGCTTCTCTCCTCCGGATATCGGCTATGCCGTTCTATTCAAGGGAGCAGGAGGTTAGTTAACGATTAACATGGCTACAAGGGGCCCATTCCTTGGTAGATAGTGCTATCAAATGCTGCCTTTTAAACTCCAACGATCTCCCCTTTTCATTCACTAGTCAATTATTCAAAGTTTCTTGGTTAAACATCATGAAAGTGCCTATTCCCACCGCCGTCCTCTGGACCGTTCTGTTCTATAGCACAGGCTATGCCGACGGAACAATTAAAATCCCTTCATCTCCTTCGGGTGCCAAAGGTCCCATAAGCCCTTCGTTTTGCGGCTTTGAATTTGAAGAACGGTCGTTTTTTTACTTTGCTGGAAGCCCTGACGACCCAAACATGTTCTCTCAGAATCTAGTTGACGCCGTGGCTAACCGCACAAACACAAGCCCACGGATTCGCGTCGGTGGGGCTTCTCTAGACCATGGCCACTACACCGCCGATCAACAGCAAGCTGTAAAGCTCCCTGATGGTCAGGGTGGTGGCGGTATTCCAAAGGATCTGAGCATTGGCCCATCTTTCTTCAAGAGTTTTGCGAACTTCCCCGATGCAACCTATGTCGTCGACATCCCTTATGTCAGGGACGCCGCTGGTAGAAGCACCAACGGAAATATCACCTCCTGGTTTTTATTCACAAAACTAGGAAAGGTAACAGGAATTAAACGAGCTGCCAACTTGATTATGATGTGCAGATCACACATTAGTTAATAAATAATCATACTTATTTATGAGAATTACATTTCGCGGATGCTCATTGTCCTAGTTGGCGCGTCGCAGAGACCATACCCTAAAACGTAGAGAAACTCTATCTTCTACCCTCCAATGTTCAAGACCAAGATATTGACTGCAAGTATCCAACCAGCGATGAAATTCATATAGCCATTAATTTGCTCCTCAATTAACAAGCTTTGTTATCATCTTCCCCGTATTCACCCCATCGTACAAAGATAGCCAAGTGCGCGGGACATCTTCGAATTTTGATTCAATGACAGTCTCAATTTCGTCCCCAATTATAATCTTCCCATCTTTCCACGCTTGCTTTAGGATCTCAGTTACTTCAGCCCTCTTTTCTGCGTAGTCAAATACTATGAAGCCATATATTTTTAAACGCATTGATACGACCTCCTACAAGTGACAATAGTCAATACTGCATTCTCGAATGGGCAATCTGCAGTGGCAATGGGGTACTTACATAGAAATTCTTGAGCCCTACAGGATCAGAGTCATTGTTGTAATTGGCAATTGTGCCACTGGCGAGAGATAAAGTGAGCCTACGTTAGAATCATGGAGGGAGCGTGGTAACACACCATGCAGCAATCCGGCCGTGTCTTTTCAAACGCTTCAACATCAAATCAAGGATATACCCACCAACGTTATCTGCTAACATGAGTGATGTGTCCTAGAAGAAATAAAGATACTGACCAAGGTAAACATCCACGAAACCATCTGTAGCCCGATTTAAGTCCTGTTCGAAGGTAGGTGACTTGTAGTTCACGCAAATGTCCGCTCCCAGTTTCTCTACAAAGTGACATTTTTCGTCGGAGCCGGCAATTCCAACAACCTGGAGAAGGCAAAAGTTAGAAATAATTTGTTTTATAACTTGCAGTATAACTATGTGTGGTTTGAATGGGAAGAATATGGCCTTACATGTTTGCAGCCGAGGAGCTTTTTCGCAATTTGGACGGCCATGTTACCAACAGCACCAGCAGCCCCGCTGATTACCACCGATTCCCCCGGCTTAATCTTGGTAACTTCTTTCAAAGCATAATAGGCCGTTAACCCAGGTAAACCTAGAGATCCCATAAAGTGGGTAACACTCAAGCCAGGAACTGGCTCAATGGGCATACAGTCACTCTTGTTCAGCACCGTATACTCACTCCAGTTGGTTGTAGTAAAAACGAGAGACCCGACAGGCATATCTGTAGCGCAAGACTCTACTATCTCTGCTATACCTCCTGCGCGCATAGCTTCGCCGACTGTAACCGGGGGCTGATAGAGCCTCTCCGGGTCCGCAATGGCAGATATCCAAACTCGTTGTGCCGGGTCATTGGAAAAGTAAATTGGCCTTAGAAGAACTTGGTCGCCCAATAAAATGGGTATATCTTTTATTTCGAGTCTGAAGGTAGCATCTAGCCCATCTAAAACTGGTTTTTCCACTGGCTTATGTTGGAGAGTCCATTGACGAGTGTGGCGAGGGCTCGACATCATAGCAGTAAGGCTCTTACTTTGCCGGGCGATGGATATATGGTGAGGTGAGGACTTGGATTTTTGAAGATGCCAATTTAAATTCAATGTCATATTTCCCTGTATTGATCATGTGATTACCTGTTCAAAGAGTAAATGCCCCTCGCCATCGTGGGGGAGACGCTGCATCAATTGATCCGTCGGATCTCAAAGACATCCGATTGGCAGGTAACGATATTTAATGATATCACCGACGACTTTGAATCACTAATATGATTTTACCACACTTTTCGCTTTGAAATCAATAATAGTATTTTGTTACTTAGTTTACACTTTCGGCGCAACTGGCACCATAACTCTATTTGTCAAGTTTCACACATGTTAACGTCAATTTTCGTTCTTATTTTCAAAATAAGTAGTAGGTATGTGAATAAGGATCCTTTTATTTAGCCACTCAAAAATAATAATATTTGGAGCCATATAAGCCAGCCTGGAAGGATATCCCAATACAGGAATCGAGACAACTATGAACTATTTTCGACATGGCAATCTTCAACCTTCTCTTGGATGTCTTTTCCTGAGCCGGAAGTTTCCAGGTCTGGAGCAATAATAGCTGCAGGCCGCTGATGAATGCTTTCTCGGACACCTTGATACAGCCAGTTTGTTTTGGTCCCCTTTCCGTAGAAAATATGGTCAATTTGCTCTAGACTGAGTCCTCGCGTTTCCGGATAGCAGAAGTATACGATTGGGATGAATGATATGTTGAGTGCGACGACTGTTTTATTGTTTAGTTCAGTTGGTAGACTTGGAATTTAGAAAGAATAACCTACAGATCATATAAAACTTCCAACCAAGATTTTGGAGTCCAATCGGGGTAACTGTAACTACAATTCCGTTGACTGTTTACTTGTCAGTATGTCATGGATAATTTCCGTATCAAGAGTCATCTCACATAGCCAGTTTGACGCAGATGCAGCAGCACCACCCTTGACTCGCATCCGCAACGTATTTATTTCCGGCGCATACATCCAAGGAACGTTGAGATAACTAGCCGTAGTTAGACATATTTTGCTGGACCATAATTTATATGGGCATAACTTTACCTCATTGCAAAAGCAGCGTAAAACAAAAAGTACATTGCAACTGTCAACTTAAGACTGTACGAGGTATTGACAGCGAGCCCTACAGAGGCAATCACCATAATGACAGCCTGTGCCACGGCCCCCCATATCATACTATTGCGACGACCTACCCTCTCAATGAACCAAATAGGAAACATTGAAAAGATGAAGTATTCAATTGCTGCGACGCCGGTGAGGATATGGGAGAGATGAAGATCCAAGCCGATGTATTCCTGGAGAATGACGGGGAGGTAGTAAGAAATGGAACTGCATCAATTCTTGTCAGTCAAGACTGCGGTAAAAAGTGGAAATACCGTTTTAAGAAAAGTGAAAAAAGGAAGAGAAAGAACGTACTTGATACCCCCAATTTGCTGCATATAAAGTCCAACCACACCAAGCATAAGCCTTCTCAAATTCTGCTCACCCGTTGATTTGAACAAGTCATACCAACCACCACTGGATTTATCTTCTTCTAAGACAAGTTGAATCTCACGTCGCACTTCCAAAACCTCAGGGTGGTCAATTGGCTTGCCTCTGAGGCGAGAAATGACTGCTGTGGCTTCGTCAATGCCTTTATGGTTGGCGAGCCACCTGGGGGATTCAACCAAGAACGGCATGCAAAAACCGAGATATAGAGCGAAAATGGCTTGAAGTGCTATCGGTCCGGTCCATTGGAAGGAAGAGTTTGTATAAGAGGCTCCCAACGCGATCCAGCACGAAAACAGGTAACCGAGAATGATGCAAGACGCCTGTACCGTCAGTAGCTGACCTCTGCTCTGCGCAGGAGAAACTTCTGCTTGCCACTTCGGAATTAGGTTAGTGATGGGAGCTTCATCTATGAGATTGTAGGAGTTTCTCGTACTGTGGGGACGATGGCAGTCATGATGCCTACGCCTACACCTGTAACAATTCTGCCTACGATCAAGTGAGCAACTGTTTTTGCAGTCACTTGTAGAATTGTGCCAATTAAAACAATAACCACGCCGATATACTGTAAGCCGTTAGTCACGACCTTAATGCGTTGTTAGAGATCTGATAACGAACCACGGACTTTTTACGCCCAAGGGGTTCGGACCAGAAGAACGTGGCAATAGACCCAACCAGGCAGCCTGCATCGTACAACCCAGTGATTAAACCTTGAACTAATGCCTATCTGACCTTAGTGTTTTGTTTATCAGATAAATATGTTGACTCGCTCACATCGGGGTTGTTGAATTGGTCAATAAAGGTAGGCGTTGTGATGACACCTCCCATAACACCTTGGTCGTCTGAAAAGAGAGTAAGCACAATATCAAATAGAATACGACACAGAAGACTTGCATCCAAACAGTAGAAAGCCCATCCCACAGGCGGACGTCACTAGTATCATGAGACTTCTCCCTTCTAGCTGCATGATGGGCAACGGGTTGGCTACCAGCTGATCGTTTTAGCCAAAAGGAGAAAGAGAGGAATCCAAAGCAAATCTATCAGGTTGAAAAAGAAACTATGGACGAAGATCAACAAAGAAGGGCGTGCAGAAGAATCGAATGCAGAGAAGATTCGGTCTACATATGCAAGCAAGGATGAGAGCGCGATAACCTAGAAGTCTGGGGGATCTACGGAGTCCTCCCCGTGGAGTCGGAGGTCTTCCGGCCTATACCCCGTACAAGTGACGTAAATCAGAAACCCTCTTGCATTCCATCCACCCATGTCTTGATCCGATCCGGCGGAACAGGGGAGACATAACCCCCGAAATTCCGTTTTCGGCGAAGATCCGCGAAACCATCGCACGGCTAAGGCAGACTTAGTAAGTAAACAAGTTAGTCGCGCGGGGGATTGCCAGGATTTAGCCTTGTTTAGAATTGGAGAGAATTAGTGGTACTAGGTACGTACTTTGTATTGCAGGCGAGGCGGCTCGGATTTGTCGCGATGTCATCTCATACGCCGCCATTGGCTAAAGATTTTGTTGTAGACTCGAGTGTACGGAGTAATTAATCGAGTATATTGAAACAAAACCATGGAGCTACTAACAGTGAGATATCGTCAAATTAAGACGATGATTGGACTACGCCGGGAAGACATCTGAAGCGCCAGTCCTTCTGCTTCTCATGCTGTACGCCTCTTGGTCCACACAACAACATTGAAGAAGGGTTTGATATATTCCTTGTGTACTTTCTACCGAATAAACTGGTCTGCATATTCTTTTCCTAATCCCACTTTTTCATAGTGATCTCGTGCCGTCTGCAGCTTGCTAAAGACGTCCTCGACGCCTACAGGGTTTCCGTCCGGGTCAACGTAGATATAAGCACCAGTGACATGAAATAAAGTAATCATCTCCTCCACTCCCTCAGGCACTTCTAACGTGTGAATGTCTCCAGGGGGCTCGAAAGCATGACTGCCCTCAGTAGCCCACCAGGAATGCTCAAGATAATGCCATTTTCCTCGCAGAGTCGTCGCCTGCACGGGGCCGGTATGGCGATGTCGTGAGAGTATGCCGGATTTCCGGACGCGTAGGATATTCACAAAATATCCCTGTGACACGCAAAAGAGTAATGGGCGGAACCAGATGTTTTCGGCTTGTGGAACCCAATATCGCTCGTCGAAGTCAAGGTTGTCGAACACGTTGGGAATCACCAAGTCCTCAGGCACATGCGGTAATTTGGAGCCCTTGTATGGAATGGCAGAAGCTTGAGGGCGTTCGATTGAGGACATTGTTGAAGTGTATCGCGGCCAGTTATGATGTGGGCTGCGTTGCTGTACGAACAAGTTGGAGTGTGACAAGTGTTGCGAGGAAGAGGACACTGATAAGGACGCTTTCAAGATTTAAGTATAGTCCATATATAGGTTGGAAATTGCACAGAAACTACCTCTGTCACAATTCGGAATAAGCGACGTACGTGAACTGTCGGGAACCAGCAGTCCAGTTCCGGCGGAATCCAAACAACGAAATAAGGCCAATCGGATGCAATACTCCAGTCTTTTCACTACTCAATTTTCCCGAAGATTTGTGATTTGTGGCCTTTGCGGTAAAATATATGTTGAGCTAGCGCATAACTATAGACTCTAGGGTCTGAGCCCATGTACATCTAGCTATTGCTGGGAGGTTGCTAGGGAATTGGCCCGCATCATCCCTACGGTATACATTCTACAAAACTGCATCACAAATAAATTGTAAAGAAACATTTCATTGATTATAAAGTATTTATTCCAGCATCTATATCCATATATCGCTTATTCATACCCACATACAACATAGAATGTGACAGGAACCCCCCAAGTAGCCCAACCCTCAGCGCAGGAACTGATTAACGTAGTCTGCTCCCAGCCCAACCTTCTCATAATGATCTCTCGCACTCTGTATCTGGCTGAACACATCCTCTACACCAATCGCTGTCCCATCTGGTTCGACATATGTATATGATCCGGTAACGTGGAAAAGCGTGATCATTTCATCGCATCCCTCAGGAACCTCGAGGGTATGGATATCGCCCGGAGGCTCGTATGAATAGCTGCCAGCAACTGCCCACCAGCTATGTTCTAGATAGTGCCAGCGTCCGCGAAGCGTGGATGCGTGTACCGGTCCCGAATGGCGATGGCGAGACAGAATACCAGCCTTGCGAACTCGCAGTAGGTTTACCCAGTAACCTTGTGAAACGCTCATAACGAGAGGCCGGAACCACACGTTGTCTTGCTGTGGCACCCATTGTTTTTCGTCAATCTCGTCCAGGTTCAGCACACCGGGGATGACGAGGTCTTCGGGAACGTGAGGTAAAGGCTGGCCGCGGTAAGGAACTGCCTCTGCTTTGGGGCGTTCAGTTGTCATTTTGTTGTTCATTTAAACGTAGTGACACTAAGAGCGGTGTTTATAATTGAGGAACGAGACTGTAGTTTTGGGAAGGTCAGGGTCGACACACCGTCAACTGTAGTCCTATTGCCGTTTCCTATATACTTTTTGCTATTGATTGCAAATAGGAGCTTGATCACTTAGAAACTTCCCCGCATCTCACGTCCTCCATGATCCCTCAATGTTTCGTCCTCCGTCGGCGAGGCCCTCCATCTTCCGCCGGGATTTCTAGTTGCGGGCCGCATCCGATTGGTAGGAAGCGCCACGGAATGATATAGCATTCATATTATTGTCTCCTCGGAACGATTCAATTGGGATGGATGTGATTATTCAATGCTAGAACAGGTTTCTAGATTTCAATTACGGTATTTCTGGGTCCTTTTGCTCTATGTCTTCCGCCGTCAGAAATCCTATCCAGAAGACCTTTGGCTGTCTTTACGAGAACAACACTCAGGTCCATTGGTTTACTCCGATATCTACCAAAAATGGGAGAATTCCAACCTCGCAGCCGACCATCAAACGTTGAGCTGTTTTCTGTCCAGGACAAAACCGTCATTGCAACGGGGATAACAGGCGGAATTGGCTTTGAAATGGCACAGACGCTGGCAGAAGCCGGTGCGCATATCGTCGCAATCCATTTACCAGGCGATACAAACACAGAACTCCTTGAGCAAGCCATCAGGAACGTTAACCGACAATTTCATGCGTTTGGATGCGACGTCTCAGACAGCGCGGGACTGCGCAGCACGTTCGACCAGATCTGGAAGTCCGGTATTCAGCCGGATATTCTACTTAATTGTGCTGGGTTTAACAAACGTGCGCCAATAGAGGAGATTGAGGACGAGTGGATCGACAAGATATTTGCTATCAATCTTAAAGCAAGCTATGTGGCAAGTCAAGAATTCGCGAAACAGTTAAAACGGCTTGGCCATCGACCGGGCAAGATTATCAATATTGGGTCGGTTACCTCGTTCAAGGGGATGTATAATGTTTCGCCGTATGCATGTTCCAAAGGTGGCGTCTTGCAAATGACAAAGGCTTTCAGCAATGAGCTGGCGGTCCGTGGCATTCAAGTGAATTGTATTTGCCCAGGGTTTGTTCTCATCAGCTCTTTATTGATAGTCTTCAATGCGTGGATGCTAATTGTTTCTCAGTTATATCATGACACCTCTAACAACCCAGTTAATGCAAGACAAGCCGTACAATGACTATATCATTGAGAGAACCCCGGCTAGAAGATGGGGAACACCGCAGGATTTGCGAGGTGCGCTGTTATTTCTGGCTAGCCCAGCTAGTGACTTTGTAACGGGAACAAGCATATCAGTTGATGGGGGAATGACAGGCCAGTAATAAGAATCTCTTGCAATGTCTAGGAGAATCAAACTGGAATGTCTTAGACGCGACTGCAAAAGACATTTTGTCCTATACTATTACGTATGTAGGTAAACAAGATACGAGTGAGGAAGATATCAAGAAATTCCAAGGTTCTTTATGTATTCGATGTAGCAACAATGCTGATGCCACTGGCAATGTTCTACTCCTACTCTTAGACTCAATATACAGGTTACTTTCATGTTATAAATAGTAAATCGTCAAGGTCATGCCGGCGTCGCTCAATCTGCCTCTGAGACAATGAGGCCTTCTCTGTCCATCTGGCACCGGGCCCGAATATAGGGATCAATTTTCCAATAGGCCTTCCGCAGCCGGGCTATTGAATCAGCGCGTCGGTCTTTCGTTTCTTGAACCGTGGCCTCATCTGCTGGTTCACCTGCGAGGCTGGTCTCTCCTACCCATGCGGAAGTTTGCAGGATGAAATCAAGGGCAACTGACATTCTCTCGGCCATAATTGCGTTTTTGGTCTCTGTATCATTCTGCAAATCGTTCTCTTTCGAATCTGGCTCGATGTACTTGTATGTCCACTCATCAGATCCACCGAGGTCTTTGAGGATGTTCTCAGGGGCGATGAATTGGGAAAGATCATCTACGCTCTTGGTAAATTGCACTTTCGAGGCGACAACGGGGTCCATCAATGGACGGATCAGTTTCCAAACGCCTGTAAGAATACGTTGTTTAGTATGGGTACGTTCATTAATGTGCAGAAGGAATTCTATCGATATACTCACCTGAGAATACCCATGGGGCATTGTGAATCAGTAAGCGCCCCAGGCACTCGGGATAGTTTTGCTCGAAGCACTGAATAATGAATTTGACAGGTGGGAATTCCTAAACGTGCCACGAGTTAATGATAAGAGTTTTTTATACGGAATGCTTGTGCTGGGCTTACCATGTTTGAAAGTCCAAATCCAGTCATGTCAAACAAAATTGTCTGCATAAGCACAAAGTTAGAGGTGACACGTTTCAATCAGGAGAGGAACATTGGCCAAACTCACGCCTGTCTCAACTGGTTGTTTCAGTAACAACCGCGTCATTTCTATGACATGGAGAATATAGCGCTCCAGCGCCTCTTCGGTTTGTGCGCCGGGTTTGTGAATGCGCACGTTGACGCGAATAACTGGGCGGCCGTCCCGGTCAACACCATGCAGATAGGCCTTGCCCATTCTCAACTGGGCCAAAAAGTCGGTTCCTTTCTTTTCTTCGGTCTTGTCTGATTTGTCCTCGGTCTGATTTAAGCTTTTCAGCTCACCACCCGGCAGGACTTCCTCATCAACCTGGCTTTCCACGCGCCAGATGTAGTTGGAGATCATCATGGAAAACGCCTTGCTGACATCCCATTTGCGAGCGCGGAGAAAGCGAAGCAGCACTGCGTCGGGGTTGTCTTGTTTGACCATGTTCAACAAAGTCCAAGCCATTTCCTTTGGGGTCATGTTGGTCAAGATCTTCTCGATAGACTTTATTTGTGCCTCCCTGAGGTCCGTCTCATGGAATCGAGCCAGCAAAGGAGATAGCTTTTCCTTGGGCACCTTTTTGTTTGAGATGTCTTCCAGGTCTAGTTTCGAAGTGTCAGACTCGCCGTTGGTCGCCGGGGCCTCTGGCTTGTCAGAAGAGTCTGCGACTCCGTTTGTGGTGGCTTCAGTTTCGGCGGCCTGCTCGGGCTCTGCGGTGCCGTTGGCTGTTGTATGTTGATCTCCTGCTGCAGCCTTCTTAAAGGCAGCGACCACTGCAGCAGCAGTAGGCTCCTTGACCTCGTTCAAGATTTGGAAAATAGCCGTGGCCGAGGTCTTGTCCGACGGCAACTCGATGCCATACGTCGTGGCCAGGAACGACAGTGTGGGCGTCAACAGGAGAGTCCAGAGCTCCTTCAGCTTCTTCTCCTGGTCCCCTGAGAGATCTCCTACATATCCAGACATGGTGATCAAATGGTCTAAACTGGTTTGTGGTATCTAGAAACGACGCGCGCGGGGAATCAATTGATTCAAAGGCAAAGACAATGCAAAGACAACGAGGTAGGGAGTGAAAGAGCAGTCCAGGTGAAAATAGCTGCTGGTGCTGCAGACCCTGCGGCCAAGCGAGCAGCTGGATATAAATAGCACTGGATGAGGTTGTAGCAGATGGACCTCGGCAGGCCGCGGGGTGGAGAAGGCCATATGAACATCAAAAAGGTCCCCCGGGTTGGATACCCCGCGGTTTCTCCACTTTCTCAGAGCTCAATCGCACTAATCAGAACGAGGGCGCTCTGATTGGGCCTGTACCTGTCGCTGGAAATGCCGATCCATGGCTGGTCTTCGATATGACGCCATTCAGACTGCTGCGGTCCCCTTGCGAAACCCGGAGAGATTTTTTTTCGGGGCACAAAATGGGCTTATCGCCGGTTTCAGGAGAGAAGTTTAATCGTTATATTACGTGCAGTATGGGTATTGCCAGTGCACGTCCATCTGTGAGATCTTGTCACTATCATGTGCTCTATATTAGATCCTCGGTATTTCTTCAACCCCGCGGGGAAGCGCGAAAAGTCGCCTAAAGTTAAATTATCATTAATTGATGGTTATACTATTTCTGTTTCGTGCCCAAAAATTGTCAAGCAACATTTGAAAACAAACAACGTTTAATTATTTGAGCTCTCTGGCTATCCTGCTGCGCTGCAGGCCCCAGCCGCAAACTCGCCTGGGTGGTCTTAGGGCATTCGCGATTTGCTCTGGAGATGCATCGAGAGGCAAATTGGCCACTGCAACTTCGTGGGGAGAAACGTTTGTGCATCCACCAACATTGGGAACAGGCTCGCGCACAAAGTTGAATGGCACGTCCAGGTTGGGAGACTCCAGGAAGTGGGCTGACATGTCCGACTCTAGGGCTGGCTTCCAGGTCACTGTTTTGACATAGTAATCGATTTCGTTCGGGCGCGATTCATCTCTGATCCAGCGTCTATCGCCCCAGGTTGAACTTCCTGTCCATCTACTGGTCTCTACATCTTGCGCAGACGCCACGAAAACAACCCCGTCCTCACGCCGGAAGGTCCATTTTTGTACCGCGGCGTCTGTGATAAAATCAATCTCGGCTTTGCGGCGGTCGACCATCTCAAAGTCCATTTTGATGACCGCGACTGAACGAGGGAACCTGACTGTGTTCACCCAGCGGCCGTCAATGTGCAGCAGTCTGTCTTCTTCCCAATGCCAAAAGTCCGTGTATCGAAGGGTGATGTTCACAACCCTAGGCTCGAATCCCGTCAAGCTGAGCAGCTCTTGCAGTCTCGCAGGGTCCTCCAACGCCCACAGCTGGGCAAATACTCTGATCTGGTGAATCTGCGGGATTTCCATTCCGTCTTGGCTCAGTGCAAACTGTCGCAGCGTCTTGAGATATCCTCGCATCCGGTCCACCGTTATATGCGTTGCCGGAGCCCTATGTGAGAGGGTTAAATAGAACGAGTGTTCAGCAAGCGCAAAGGGCAGAAACCATGTTTCTCGAAACACGCGTTTGCATACTCGCAGCAACTCTGTAGCTGTGCGGCGTCGCGCTGCATACCCGGGACGATACCAACATGTGTTGGTGTCGTACGCATTTGACGCGGTATCCTCGTAATCAGTAAGAGCGTAGGTGAAAACTAGAGACCGGATTTCTGCTGGAAGGGCAAACAACGGAGATTGGATCTGGGGGTTTGCATGGCTTTGAAGGCTGGCAGCCGGCGCTCTGAGAAGCTCTTTTTGTCCACCGGTGGCCATTTTAGCAGTAGCAGCGGCAACAGAAGCAGTCGTCGAGACGAAGTTTTCCTTGAGCTTCTTTCTTTTGTGTTTGAACACGTTCATCCCGTCGGCCTCGGCGGGCAGTGCATTTCATCGGAGTATCTTTCGACAAGGCTCGCCCTCGGGCCAGTTAAATACTCAGCGGTCTGCGCATCAGGCTGATTCCGGAGACAAAATGTTGGCTGCAGATTGGCTGTGTTCTAGCCTGCAGCCTAATCCAACCCTGCATATGTGATCATGCTTGCGCAATCACGCTAAGCTCCGCCAATGATTTCCTGAATTTTTACCTTTAATGTTGGTTTCTGCAGGCAATCGAGATGCCAGGCACCGGTGCAGGCTGCGCCGTGTGTCAAACGGTGTCATATGCAACGCACGTGACCTCATCTAGCGATAGATATATCATATAGACAGCGTTAGAGCCTTATTAAGATTAAAAAAACACACAATCAGAACCTTATAAATTTATAGCTATTACTATAAGTAAAGACATCCTATTAATTATAAAGTTATCCCACACTAATTAGTCTTAAGTAACAAGACAGATTAGCAAAGTATTAATAACTAACTAAATTATCCTTTAAATTTCTAAAAAGTATTAATTCTAAGAATTTTAAAAGCTAACTAAGTTATTCTTTAGATTTCTAAGAAGTACTAAACTATATAAAAGAGAAAAATTTAGTAAATTTATTATATAAGACCAGATCTTTACTAAAAAACTTTATTATTAAACTAATAGAAAAGAGAAGAAGACCTATATTTATAACTATCTAATCTAAGAAAAAGACTTTTTTAAATACCATCTTATTACAAGACTATATTATTAATATATTCTTAAGTTAATAAACTTACTAACCTAGTAGATTCTAACTAAAAATCTAATTAATATCTTATCTTAAGACCTAATAAAGAACCTAATTTATCTCTATATAAAAATTATAATATTAATAAAACCTAATAATATCTAACAATAATAAGAGAGGTTAGAAAAATATCTTTTATCTTTATATCTCTTCTTACTCTATTAATAATTTAATACAATCATCATTAAATTTAGTAAATAGTTATTATATATTACTATTTAGCTTAATATAATTAATCTTAAAAGTCTTAAATAACGTCTATATATAAAAAATCAGATTTAGAATAGAAAAAGCTAGAAATAAGGTTAATATAATAATATAAAATTATAATATAGTATTAGAAGAAGACTAAAAGATATTAATAATATATATTATCAAGTCTATATACACTATAGTATCAGATAACTATATAAGTAATAATATTTTTAAATAGTTCTAAGCCTTTTTTATAGATTAGAATTAGAATAATTTTAAATAACTTAATATATAGATAAGAAAAAAGCTTAAAAAATTTATCTAAAAACGTAATATATTTATCAATATTATAAATAAAAAGACGATCTGTTGGTTTCTGCAGGCAATCGAGATGCCAGGCACCGGTGCAGGCTGCGCTGTGTGTCAAACGGTGTCACATGCAACGCACGTGACCTCGTTTAGCAATAGATATATCATATAAATAGTGTTAAAGCTTTATTAAAATTAAAAAAATATATAACTAAAATTTTATAAATTTATAGTTATTATTATAAATAAAAATATTCTATTAATTATAAAATTATTTTATATTAATTAGTCTTAGATAATAAAATAAATTAGTAAAATATTAATAGCTAACTAAATTATTCTTTAAATTTTTAAAAAGTGTTAATTTTAAAGATTTTAAAAACTAATTAAGTTATTTTTTAAATTTTTAAGAAGTACTAAACTATATAAAAGAAAAAGATTTAATAGATTTATTATATAAGATTAGATTTTTACTAAAAAATTTCATTATTAAACTAATAAAAGAAAAAAAAAATTTATATTTATAACTATTTAATTTAAAAAAAAAACTTTTTTA